>JAVJIF010018110.1:0-104926 GCA_038442645.1 Agave tequilana | reverse complement strand
ATTAGTGTGCACATATTACTTAAATGTATAGATATACTAGCTTATACATGAAATATGTATATTTAACCAAGAAAAATACAACCATGAGAAGATTTTTAAGCTTAAGAGTTAGTGGAGAGGGTAGGTGTGCATGAGATGGGTAGATGGATGGCTAGTTTTTTGTCACCCCAACTTCTCAAATACGTGGATCGCGACGAGAGTCGCGACGTATATACGCGGGAAATACTCCACGTATACACACTAAGCTAAAGTAACCTGAACAAGTTATAAAAGTCTACTACAATAATTAATATCATTGCAATATTACATATGGATGTCCACATATGATATCGTATGAATACAAGAAAGGAATAACAATGAGTCTGATATGTATATGGAATCATAGAGACTATAAAGACATGAATAAAGAGAGAAGACAATAATACCAAAATCAATAGGGAGAAACCCTAACTCCTCGCGAAGCATACGAGCTTAACGAACACCTGAACAATATAATAAGTGTCCAATATCTGGAGGTGCAAATTCAGGATTGTAAGAAGCGACCTAATGAGTGTATAAGAAAAGGGGATTGCTCGTGCATCTAAACAGTGTGTACAAAATAACAATATGTCTAAAACTGGAAATAAAAGATAGCTGAATAACTATAACATGAATAAGTCTCAGATAAAAAACACTAATACAATTGATATCAAGATGTGTAATCTAGCATATGTCACTAGCCTGGTATACAATCCAGTCATGTGTATAATCTTAAGTCTATCATAAATTATATTAGTTCAGTCAGGTGAGTACATCAATTATAATACATAGAAACAGTTTCAATAATTATGTCAGGAACACCAATTGTCACTTGTAATAGACGCATCCCATACTACACCTACTACATGTGTCAATCAAGTCCTAAATTATTGAAACTGATTGGTTGGAGACATTGTCCATGCTTTAGGTGGGTCTCGTACATACCCGAGACCACGGCCCAGATGCCTGGCGCTGAACCAGGCCCTACCACTTGGTAGTCAGTAACAGTAACAGTACTCACAATATCACTGTGGAACAATACTCACAGTAACACTATGGAACAATAAATAGATGAGATGTCAGTCATCCCCTGGAACCCTGTAGTGGAACCGTAAGTCGGCTACGCAACCTATATCGTAGGTCCATCCAAAATACAGAAGCTATCTTTTCCATCAATTTTCCCAATCTCAGTGTAAGTTGACTATTTACATTATTATTTAATTAAGTTAAACAATCAAAATCTATGTCACTAGAATACTGGGATGATGTGGTGACAGTAACAGTACAATATAGTAACAATAACAGTAATCGTATACACGGTGAACATTAACAGTAACAATGAACAGTAATAGTAACCGTGTATACGATGAAAAATAGAATTGTACAAGGTGTTACCGTAAAATAATACTTTTCCAGTAACTTTCAGTAACATGAATAATCACAGTAACATGTCTAAACACTGATCCCTTACAATACGATCCCATCTAGAATTAATCAAATCTCATCCATCTGTACTAAAGCGATATCCGTAACTGATCCATCAACCCATAATCTCAATATAATTATCGTGAACATCAAGTATCAATCCATATCAAAGTGATCTGGTATAGTAAATCACCGTCTCAATGAATCATAATCAGTTATCTCACCTTATCATTCTACTCTGATCCTCAAGTCATCGATATATCCATCCTCTGAGTTACCGATTTTTTTAAATCTCAATAACTAAAATAACTACAAGTTCTGATATATCTAATCAATCCCCACACTCCAATCCCATCAATCATCACACACTCTCATTTCTATCAAGGTCAAACACAAGATCCAAAACTCAAGTACATATCAAGTGTGTGTGTGTGTGTGTGTGTGTAATCCACCCGATCCGGTCAACCAATCAATGTCTATTCCTCAACCCCTATGTCAACTCCATTCTGTCGAGTCTACTGACAAGTCTAAGTCCAAAAATCTCGTTCTTTTAATAAAGAATCTCCAATTAATCAACATCAATATCTAACTAAACTCTTACCCTGTTTTACCACCAATAAAGAATAACCAATCTACTAATAATGTCACCCAGATATCCACTCATATAACTACCATATGAACCAGTCAATCTAAGATCCAATCTGATTATAGTCTAAGTTGCATCACCAATAGGTCTAATCTCAAAATGATAATCAATCCGCATGGAAAGATAAAGTAATAATGTCTCAGAATCAAAAATACAGAATCCATATACATCAGAGTGAAGGGTATCATATTCACATGTTTGATCATAATCCACCACCATAGATCTCATCTACAAATCAATCGTGAATCCAACGAAAAAGGTTCAGGTCAACTCCCAATCTAACTAAGTCATACAAAAATCTATGTATCAGTAAAACAGTTTCTTAATAAGCAACGTCATATTTAACACTTCTTCAATATCCAAATGCGTTCTGATCGAAACTCACCAAATAATTTGTCTGACAATTACTTCACATAAAAATAATAGGTCACCTATCCTCAATATGAATAGGCTAGCTGTCAGTAAAACAAATCAAGTCACAGTATAGGTATATCTCAACTAGTCTTGAATCAATAGTATCAATCAACCATACATGAAATGACGCTGAAAAGCGTTAAGATAAACCATATAATTAAAGGAACACTCATTGATGTCTCATGAAGTGATACAGGTAATCATAATGATAAATATATCAGGTGGTCACATGAAATGTTACAAGTAAAACACAGTTACATATTAACAACGTTAATTAAGAAAATACATAAAAATAAACACTCACATGAAATGACACGGTTTTGGATCTGAATCGCCGTCTGGTCTTCACTGCACGAATTGGTACGAATCTCTAGATTATCCCATAAGTTGGTCTTCGAATCGCCAGTGTAACCGGGTCCATTAAGGGCACAATTTCGAACCTCCTGCAACGGGTCCAGATCTCACCAAACGGGTTCGTATCGCTATACACGCAACCATACCCACATAATATATATACTCAGACTCACTTACATAATTACGTACTCACAGTACCCAGGTACACATGCACTCAAACAAAACGAAACAAAATATTCACGCACCAATATACACCCGTACACACATTCACTAATGCACGGGTATAATATATAATTACATTACACACACACACATACAGAATCAAATAATAAAGCATTCAATATCTGGACGTGCAAATCTAGGATCGTCAGAAGTAACCTAATGAGTGTATAAGAAAAGGGGAGTGCTCGTGTATATAAATATGTGTACAAAATAGCAATAAGTCTAAATCTAAAAATAAAAGATAGCTGAATCAATAACAGAATAAGTCTGCAAATAAAAGACAACTAATATAACTGTAAACAAACACTGATGTCAAGATGTGTAACCTAGCATACGTCACTAGTCTGGTATACAGTCTGGTTATGTGTACAATCATATGTCTATCATAACTTATATGAGTTCTGTGAGGTGAGTACAGTCAATTATAGTACATAGAAACAGTTTATCAATAATAATTATGTCAGCGAACACCAATTGCCACTTGTAATAGACGCATCTCATACTACGCCTACTACACGTGTCAATCAGGGTCCTAAATTATTGAAACTGATTGGTTAGAGAGATTGTTCATGCTTTAGGTGGGTCCCGTACATACCCGTGACCACGGCCGATGCCTGGCTCTAAACCAGGCCCTACCGCCAAGCAGTCAGTAATAGTAACAATACTCATAGTACCACTGTGGAACAATACTCACAATAATACTGTGGAACAATAAACGATGAGATGTCAGTCATCCCCTGAAACCCTGCAGTGGAACCGTAAGTCAGCTGCGCAACCTGTATCCTAGGTCCACCAAAAATACAGACGTTGTCTCCTCCATCAATTTTCCCAAACCCAGTGTAAGTTGACTATTTACATTATTATTTAATTCAGTTAAAACAATCAAAATCCATATCACTAGAATACTAGATGATGCGGTGACGGTAACAGTACAATACAGTAACAGTAATAGTAATCGTACACGGTGAATATAATAATAATAACAACATGAACAGTAATAATAACCGTGTATACGATGAACAATAGAATTGTATAGGGTGTTACCGTCAAACAATACTTTTTCAGTAACTTTCAGTAATATGAATAATCACAGCAACAGTTCTAGATACTGATCCCTTATAATACACTCTCATCTAGAATCAGTCAAAATCTCATCCATCTGTACTAAAGTGATATTCATAACTGATCCATCAACCCATAGTCTCAATATAATCATCGTGAACATCAAGTATCAATCTATATCAAAGTGATCTAGTACAGTAAATCACCATCTCAATGAATCAATAATCAGTTGTTTCACCATATCAATCTACTCTGATCCTCAAGTCATCGATATATCCATCCTCTGAGTCACCGATATTTTCGAATCACAATAACTGAAATAACTACAAGTTTCGGTGCATCTAGTCAAATCCCACACTCCAATCCCATCAAGATCATCACGCACTCTCACTTCTATCAAGGTCAAACACAAGATCCAAAACTCAAGTAACATATCAAGTGTGTGTGTATATATATATATCTAAAATCCACCTGGTCCGGTCAACCCAATCAACATCTATTCCTCAACCCCCAAGTCTACTCCATTCTGTCGAGTCTACTGACAAGTCTAAGTCCAAGATCTCCTTCTTTTAATAAAAAATCTCCAAATTAAGCAAACATCAATATCCAACTAAACTCTCACCCTGTTTTATCACTAATAAAGAATAACCAATCTACTGATAATGCCACTCAGATATCCACTCATATAACCTATTTTACCACCAATAATGAATAACCAATCTACTGACCAGTCAATCCAAGATCCAAATCTGATTATAGTCTAAGTTACATCTCCAATAGTTCCAATCCCAAATGATAATGAATCCGCATGGAAAGATAAAGTAATAATGTCTCAGAATCAAAAACGCAGAATCCATATACATCAGAGTCAAGGGTATCATGTTCACATGTTTGATCATAATCCAACCACCATACATCTCATCTACAAATCAATCGTGAATCCAACAAAAAGAATATGAATTTCAGGCCAACTCTCACTCTAACTAAGTTATACACAAATCCATGTATCAGTAAAATAGTCTGTCAATAAAGCAACGTCACATCTAATACTTCCTCATTATCCAAATGCGTTTTGGTTGAAATAATCACCAAATAATTTGTCTGACAATTACTTCACATAAAAATAATAGGCCACCTATCCTCAAATATGAACTAGACCAGCTGATCAGTAAACAAATCAAGTCACAGTATAAGGTATACCTCAACTTGTCTTGAATCAATAGTAGCAACCAACCATCACATGAAATGACGCTGATAAGCATTAAGATAACCATGTAATTAAAGTGAACACTCATTGATGTCTCATGAAGCGATACAGGTAATCATAATGGTAAAATATATTAGATGGTCACATGAAATGATACAAGTAAAACACAGATATATATTAACAACGGTAATTAGAAATATATAAGAATAGCACTCACATGAAATGACGCGATTTTAGATCCGAATCGCCATCTGATCTTCACTGCATGACCGGTACGAATCTCTGGATCATCCTATAAGTTGGTTTTTGAATCACCAGTGTAACTGGGTCCATAACGGGCACAATTCTGAACCTCCTACAACGGGTCCGGATCTCACTAAACGGGTTCGTATCGCTGTAACACGCAATCATACCCACATAATATATACTTAACTCACTTAAATAATTACGTACACACAGTACACAGGTACACATGCACTCACACGAAAACAAATATACACACGCACCAATAATCACACGTACACACATTCACCAATACACGCGTATAATATATAATTACATTACATTAAACACACACACACACACACACACACACACACACACACACAACCGTGCGCTAATTATACTCACATGCACAAGTTCTCAATGAATACACACCCATGCATGCCATGCAAACACATCCACGCATGCCCATGCAAGCACACAAATATAAATCACACAAGTATAACACACACATTGGTTTAATACACATACTATATATATTAGTACACATTCACCCATTCATGCATGCATAAAACATGATTACACCCACAAAAATATACATTGAAGGAGTCTCACCACGGACAAGGGTGATGCCGGCAACGAATATGGTGATGGTGGAAACCGCGAAGGGTGTCAACGGCTCGAGGATCTTTCCAGGAAGGATGCGGGTGTGCTCGCGCTCTCTAATATCTAGCAAGTTGATTCCGGCTGCATCGGTCTCATTAGTATTAGCATATCCCCCAACGGAAAGACATGCCATAAAAGAACTAACAAGGAAAATCCTCTCAATCTAATTGTAAATATCTTACTTTGTCTCATATAACTTTCGAATTTGAGGCCCCATATATCTCTCATAAGCACGAGACCCTGTAAGTTTTGATAACTCCAATGCAGCTCCAACATCTCTCTCTCTCTCTCTGCATTGTGAAGTGGTACTACTGTCCATCCATATCTGTGATTCTTTGGCAGAGAAAGCATTTTCAAGTTGAGATAGTAATGGCTTGCTAGGATCCAAAGAGGCTAACATGGCTGAACTTCCCTTCTTCCAGTAAACACTGCCATGTTGTTGTCTACTCCCTAACATGTCTACAACCTTGCTGAAATCCAATTTTGATTTTAAATTCTCGAGGAGAATGTCAAGAGCCTTCAACCACATCGATGGGGGAAACTATTCTACCATTCTCCGAGAGGTCTCTGTAACCCCATCTTTTTTTGCAATGCGGCAATTGAGGGGGTGTGCCGTAGCAAAGAGGAAGCCAGGGGTGCACTCGGCTATGGTTGGCTTAGTGCGGCTGCTAGGATGGTCAAGGGGGATGCTCCGGCCTGCCGCAGAGTGCTCGGGCATCCAAGAAAAGCTTCGAGGGGAGGAGGTGGATCTGGGGGGTTCAACAGAGGATCTCGGACACGTACGGAGGAGTTCCGAGGGGGTTGCCGCTGTGATGGAGGGGGTGGGAACTCGACCTGGGCAGGGGTGATGGCGGTTGTAGATGAAAGGAAAAGGAAGAAGAAGATTTGTTATTTGGTTAGGGATTTGGTTTAGGAGGTGATTAGGGGATAAAGATTGGTTACTTAGGATTTGATAGGATATAGGATTTTGGTTGGGATTTAATAGATATGATTAAAATTTGGGTTGCGGGTTTGGGTTTAATGGATGTAGGCTTATTGGGTATGGGTTTAAACAAAGGGTAATGGGTTTGGGTATGAATTAATGGGTATGGATAAGAATCAAGGAAAAGAAGGAGGATAACAATAATACAAACACAATATAAATAACAACATTAATAATTAATAAACATAACAATAAAATATTTGCAACAATAATTAAATAATAATTATTAAGAATAACAACTATAAATCATAATAATAATTATAATTATCAATACATAATAATAATATTAATAACAATAATAGTTAGCAATAATTATGGTAATAATTATCAATGACAATGATGGCAATATTAATAATAGTAATAGTAATAATACTAATAATAAATAAAGTTAAATCAATATTTAATATTTCAAAATAATTAGTATATTTAATATGATAATAACCATAAACCAAGTAAATTAATAATGATAAATAAATAAAAATAAAATTTACAGCAAGATAAATATTTAGAAAATTAAAATACAGTATTACTAACTAGGTATATTAAGTTTTTGTTTGGGATTGGTGGATACATGTGGCTTAATAAGAGAAAGGAAAAGGGACTGATAAAGATAATAAAAAATTGAAAAGGGGGGTTTGTGTAAAATGGGGGATTAATATTTCCCCATCCCTCTTTTTCATTCTCAGGCTGAAAGAATCCCCTTCTCCTTCATCATTCTCTAATCTTAAACCCTAAATCCAATCTCTCTCCTTCCCTTTCTCCTTCCCCTCTCTCTTTCCCCTTAACCCTTTCTCTCCCTCTTTGGCGATAGCGGCGTAGCCCAGCCAGCCTGGGTTGGGGCGTACGCAGGTCGTGCATGCGGCTGTGCCGGCCGACACGCGCGGCCTGGCGAGCTGCCGGCATGGAGGAAGGGGCAACAACCCTACTCCACTCACACACACTCTCTCCCCCTCTCTTGGTAAGTATGAACAAAACTCTAAAAAGAATCTATCTTTCTCCCTCTCTTGATTTCTCTTCCTTATTCAGTTTCTTTCTCTTTTCTCTGTTGATGGCCGACCATGGCACCGACGGTAAGGTGGAGGTTCGACGGCCACGAAGAGGAAGAAATCTATGGTGATGGAGTCTTTATTTAATCTATTACCCTCTTGTTTGAGTTCAATTCCTATGAAAGTTTAGGTTTGTGACCAATCAATTGTTTTAACTCTCATGCATAGTATGATTAAGGATGCTAAGCTCTCACTGAGAGCATAATAAATTGTTCAAAACTCACATTTCCAAATTAGTGTTGCTTTAGGATTCTTGAAAACCATAGAGTCTATTTTAAATGAGTTCATTCTCATTCCAATTAATTTTTCTAGTAGTGTTAATTATAGAGTTAAGGGCTCCTCTAATGTGAATCCCTCGATCTATAAATTTTGATCGAATTTGATTTTTATATGTGGTTGACAAGTTGAGTCTTTAATTTACGGTTAGTGGAAATTGGTAGTGTAAATCAAGCTTGATGAATTAAAAATGTCAAGTAAAAAATCAAGAATGGTTACTAGAAAATTGGTGGAAGATTTTGGTGATAAATTCAAGTTTCATAATAGCTATGAAAACTAACCAAAATCTGATTTTTGTGATGTTAATTAGATGGAACGAATTATGATATAATTAAACTAAGAAGGTGATGGTAGATTTAGGAAGTGGTGATGATGAATCAAGTTTGTACTAGGGATTGTACATGTTTAAGTTTGTAACTTGCTTATGATTTAGATTATTAGGATTTAAGTTCATACCTTACTTATGATTTTAATTTAGGTAAAGAGGTTAGAGGAGAAATTGATTTCTTAGTTTGAGGCACTCTTGAAATAGTTATTCGAATATGTCAAATCTGAAATCTGAAAGTAAGGGCTTCTTTTGGGTGTATGCTTGAAATGAAATATATCATGTAATATATCGTTGGAAAGATAATTAAGTCTACCTTCTAACGGCTCTTCCCATATCCTTAATGTAAGTCTGTTCAAAGAGTTATTATTGAAACAAAACTAACTAGTTTAATAACTGTATTGCAGAACTTGTGCATGACAGAAGAGTTTCTGTCTATTTAAAACTATTTATATAAGTGAAGTAGGTCATATAATACGTCATTAGAAAGATAATCAAGTCTAAATTCTAGCGGATATTTTCATGTCTTGTTCTATTGTCAAAAATAAAAGTTACGATAAAACACTATCGATTGTCCTAACGGACAGAACAGTGGAATGTTATTTAAACAGTAAGTTTTCATTTAATTATCACAGTTAGATTGAACTACATGTAGTATATGATAAACCGTTAGAAAGATAAGAGAGTCTACCTTCCGTGGTCCTTACCGTGTCACAATCGGGCATGTATAATCAGGGTTATCATCAAAATATTACTAAGTGTTCAAGTTAAAATTGTACAAGAGTTCGATTCGGGTAATTAATGTAATTCAAACACATATGTAATGATAGTAAATAGAGGCTATATTCCTTACAAGCCAAGAATTTTATGATAAATTGCTTAATTAGTGACTAACGTAAGCCTGACTTCTAGTAAAGAGGATGTCAGTATAGAAACTCAATCTAATGATGATAGATAAGAATAAACTGGCATGTGAAATAATTCTAATATATATAAACTTGATAATATATATAATGAGCTTAATTCGGCACATAGTGCAGACTTAAATCTCATGAACAAAGATTTTATATGTTTAGGACTATTACCAAATTATTATGAAACCGAACTCACCAAATTATTCAAATACGAAGAGAAAAAGATTATCATGGTGATGATCATAAAACGAGTGAACCAATTATAATTGTGGAGGGAAAACTTTATATGAATTGATGGCTAATTAAGCTTTTCATAACTATTATATCATGTAGAGGGATGGTAGAAAACTTGATAATTTTAATCCTTACTAAACTTATAGATTGACAGGGAACTTAGTGATACATTTCATGGTTGGCGGATGTTTTGCCTTCTGTCATCTAATAGTTCTTACTGTATCTTAATTGGATCCCGACATAGAAAGTTACCATTTTATTTTGACAGACCAGTCAATTCTAAAGAAATTGAATTGAAAATTCTATATTAAGTTGGGTATGAAACTTGATTCTACCATAACTGAATTCTACGAGTATGGTGTGTATGGTGGCTAATAATCATGAATGTGGGATCATTAGGAGGTGCCAAGAGTATATATATGTATAGAATAAGAAATTTCAAACAAACTAGAAATCAAGTAATGACGACTAACTTATGATTATATAAATGTATCACCAAGGTGATGGATTCATTATCTCTAGTTAATCTAAAGTAGATCAACTTGAATCTCTAAAATTGAACCATATAAGGGTATGGATGTAGGGCGATAAACGAGTTGATGTCCGAGTATGAATAGTATGTAAAGATGATTATGGACTGGAATACAATTAATAATTTAAGGACTAATGATATGGCCGATACATATTGATTGTGATTGTTACATAATGCTATGAATATGGGTGTGTGTATAGAACCTGTACATATACACTTGTGATATATCGTATAACCATTTATTGTTAATAACTTATTAAAAATTTTCTCTTGACTGTTATGCATGATGACTAGCGGACTATTATTAACTTTAAGGGATGCTAAGACTCTGGTCATGGATAGTATAGTCAATTCCATTCACCAAATATCTAATATATGAATGTAGAATCATAACTAGTTAAAAGAACTAATTTTATGATCAAAGAACGAGTATTGAGAATGTAAGTAATTATTTGATGCGTTGTTGAATGAATGATAAATGTAATATAGGTCATCTAGAAGGGGTGAATAGGCGATTAGCTAATCAAATGCAAAACTAACGCGGAATAAAAACTAATTATGCAAACAAAAAAAAATTATGCTAACACACTAAATATAATCAAAGAGTGTAGCTGAATTCCCGGTGAAAGGCTTTAGACTATCTCCTCAAGATTCCTCTAAATTAAGAGTTGAGGTGTCATTATGGCTCTCTTGGTTAAAAACAAATATGAGCACACAAACGACCCAAGCATATATATCAATTTAACACAAGATATATAAAGCATATAGAGATGAACAATAAAAACATGCAAGATATATAAATACAAGTGAGTTGAGAGAGAGATGAGCAATCGCAGCACTGTAGAATTGTTTCGAGGTTCGAGCACACTTGCTCTACGTTTCCGCCTTCAATACTATGAAGAATTTCCACTATTATGATCCCGCAAAATCATTCGGTGCCGCAACACCTACAAGGCGCTCCCTCAAGAACTCTTGGACCCGCAAGTCTCTCACTTGTTCCCGCAAGAACAACATACGCAAGCTCACTAGCTTGCCAAGGCTGCACCTCTACAACTCTCTCAAATACAAAGAGTGGAACACTTGTGATCACTTCTTTTGATCACAAAAATAACTCTCACAATAAGAATCCTAGAGGATGGATATAGTAATAAATAGCTCAAGCTTGTGTGAGAAAACAAGATAGATGTTGTGGTGAAAAACTCAAAGAAAACACTTTTGAACACACAAGAGATTTACTCTTGAAGAAAAATCGCTTTTGGATATGAAAATGAAACTCTAAAACTTGCTAAGAAACTCTGTAAAAGAGCTCTTGAAAACATCCTAAAAAATCTTATAGAAAACTGGCCCAAATCCCCTTTTTATAGAGGTTGTCAAAAACTAGCCGTTGGGGCCAGATGACTCATCGTTCGACCGGCCAGTTGACCGACCAATGGCTATATTTCAGACTGTTAGGGTTGCCAGTCGATCGCAGCCAGGCCAATGCCCATCGATCGATCGCTCGGTCGACCGTGGCCAAAACCAGAGAGCAAGTCTCTCTAGTCGTAGACCGCTAGGTCAACCGCGGCTAGATCAAGAGAGCAACCTCTCTGGATCGGTCGACCATCCGGTTGCCGGCCCTAAAGCCATGGGCTTGTGCACGTTCTGTGCACACCAATCTATCGCTCGGTCGACCGCCAGAAGCCCAAATCAAGGTTATAGGTTAGAAATCTTGGCTTTTAAATACGTATAAAATCCCATAAAACTTCATAAATTTCACAAAAATAAGTTCATATATATACATATAATTGAAGAAAAATATATTTGATCAAAAATCAAGTCATATTTCAAACAATTTGAACTATTTTTGAGGCATAGAATTGAAGTCTTAAATCGAAAACTGTATTTTTTAAAACTTAGATTTTGAAATGAAAAACTGATTTTCCCAAAACTTGTTCAAGTACGAAAACAAGATATAGAAACACATTTGAAGTATAGTGTGTATGGATAGAATTCAATATACATAATACATAATAATGATATATCTATGTTTTTGACATTAAATCCAAAAATAAGTTTAGATAAAAACAAAACTTAAAATCATGAACTAGAATCATCAAAATGAGTTTCTAAACATTATGAACCAAATAATGCATATGGATGAAATCCAATATACACATAAACTATGTAAACTACTTTTGATGAAATCTATTCATGAAAACAATATATATTCTTAATAATTCAAAACGGTTAAACCGAAACCAAAACTTTTGGACTTGTGTGTGTACTTAAGTATATCAAAACTAAACTATCCTTACACAACATCTAAACAAACCTAAATCGAAGTCTTCTTATCGATCTTCATCTCCAAGACGACTCGATCCAAACTTGATCCAAATGAGCTTGACTTTAACTTGAGTTCTAGATGCGATCTTGATGCACGAGCTCTTGAATCAACTTTTGAATCAATTGTAAATCACCTAGAGGGGGTGAATAGGTGATGTGATAATCAAATGTCAAACAATGCGGAATTAAAAACTAATTATGCAAACTAGAAGTATCACACAACGTATAAGTAAAGAGTGTAGCCGAATCCCCAATGAAGGGCTCTGGACTATCTTCTTAAGATTTCTCTAGATTAAGAGTTGAGGTGCTACTATGACTCTCTTGGTTAAATATAAGAGTGAGCACAAAAATAACCCAAGCATATATATATATATATATATATATATATATATATATATATATATATATATATATATATATATATCAATTTAGCACAAGATATATCAAGCATATATAGATGAACAATAAAAACATGCAAGATATATAAACACAAGTGAGTTGAGAAAGAGATGAGCAGTCGCAAACATGGGAGAATTGTTTTGAGGTTCGAGCACACTTGCTTTATATTCCCGCCTTCAACACTATGAAGGATTTCCACTATAACGATCTCGCAAGATCACTCGGTGCCGCATCACCTACAATGAGCTCCCTCAAAAACTCTTGGACCTGCAAGTCCCTAACTTGTTTCTGCAAGAACAACACACGCAAGCTCACTAACTTGCTGAGACCGCACCTCTACAACTTCCTCAAATACAAAGGGTGAAACACTTGTGATCACTTCTCTTGATCACAAAAATAACTCTCACAACAAGAATCCTAGAGAATGAATATAGAAATAAATAGCTCAAGCTTGTGTGAGAAAACAAGATAGATGTTATGGTGGAAAACTCAAAGAAAATACTTTTCAAAACACAAGAGATTCACTCTTGAAAAAACTCGCTTTTGGATATGGAAATATAGCTCTAAAACTTGCTAAGAAACTCTATAAAACAGCTCTTGAAAATAGCCTGAAAATCTTACACAAAACTGGCCCATCTCCCTTTTATAGAGGCTGTCAAAAACTAACCGTTAGGACCAGATGACCTGTTGGTCAACCGACCAACGATCATATTTTCGACCGTTGGGATTGCCAGTCGACCGTCCGGTTGGCCGCACCCAGGCCAATGCCCATCGGTCGATCGCTCGGTCGATCGTGGCCAAAACTAGAGAGCAGATCTCTCTGGTCGGTCGATCGCTCGGTCGACCACGGCCAGATCCAGAGAGGCAGCCTCTCTGGATCGATCGACCGTTCGGTCGACTGGCCCTAAAGCCATGGGCTTGTGCACGTTCTGTGCACATCGGTCGACCGGTCGATCGACCGAGCCCTAGTTCGGTCGAATGGTAAGCCCAAATCAGGGTTATAAGTTAGAAAATCTTCGCTTTTAAATACCTATAAAATCCTATAAAACTTCATAAATTTCACAAAAATAAGTTCATGTATTTATTTAAAGTACAAATATGTTTGATAAAAAATCCAGTCATATTACAAACAAATTGAACTAATTTTGAGGCATAGAATTTAAGTTTTAAACCGAAAATCGTATTTTCCAAACCTTAGATTTTGAAATGAAAAAACTGATTTTTTTTCAAAACTTGTTGAAGTTCAAAAATAAGATATAAAAACACATTTGAAGCATAGTGTGTATGGATAGAATCCAAGATACATATAAATAATATATCTATGTTTTTGACATTAAATCCAAAAATAAGTTTAGATAAAAACAAAAATTAAAACTATGAACTAGAATCATCAAAATGAGTTTCTAAATATTATGAACCAAACAATGCATATGGATGAAATTCAATATACACATAAACCATGTAAACTACTTTTGATGAAATCTATTCATGAAAACAATATATATTCTTGAAAATCCAAAATGGTTAAACCGAAACCAAAGCTTTTGAACTTGCGTGTGTGTACTAGAGCATATCAAAACTAAACAATCACAAGTTCTAAATAAGCTTAAACCGAAGTCTTCTTGTCGATCTTCATCTCCAAGATGACTCGATCCAAATGAGCTTGACTCCAACTTGAGTTCTACATGTGATCTTGATGCGCAAGCTCTTAAATCAATACGTGTTAGCTCCAAAACTTGACTTTGAATCCTTTGTTGAAGCTGAACACCTACTAAGATCTTGATCAATAACTGAAACTATATAAACACAAGATCATTAGTAACTTAACTTCATAAGTTAGTCATCATCAAAACTAAAGTGAAAGGCCTTTGGGCCAACATGTAAACGGTATGTATGTGTGAATGCGTGCATGTACTAGATAGTTATACATACTTGATCGTGTGTGACATATTAATCATATGATTGGTGATTGAAAAAATGATATCACGATACTGTGTGTGTTACTTTGATGGTTGATGTGTATGTGTGTTATGTATCCATGTCATGTTATTTTATGTAATACGAAGGAAGGGGTTGGCGGGAACCGGTAGGTGCGAAGACAGGGTATGACTTTGTGTGTTGTGATATGAAGGAAGGGGCCGGCGGAAGCCGGTAGGTGCGAAAACGGGAATGACTTTGTGTGTTGTGATACAAAGGAAGGGGCTGGCTAAAACCGGTAGGTGTGAAGACGGGGTATGACTTTATGTGTTGTGATACAAAAGAAGGGGCCGGTGGGAGCCGGTAGGTGCGAAGACGGGTTATGACTTTGTCTGTTGTGATACGAAAGAAGGGGCCGACGGGAGCCCATGGGTGTGAAGACGAGGTATGAGACGGTCTGTATGTTATAGAGTAAAGAAGTTATTCATTCAAAATGAATAATGTTATATGTCCGTCCTTGATGTAAGACTGTAAAACTTTGCTTTATTATAAGAGGTAATGGAATATTATATGATGTATGTATGTGTACGAGTTTATCCATGCGGTACTTGAAGTGTGATACGATATATATATAAAAGTATTTTGTGATATACATACTATCTGGATTAACTTGATTCTAATTGGTATACCACCATGTATAGAATATGAAGTACGTATACATGAAATGAATTCGGTAATAAACTAAGTCACTAAAGAAAAGTATTTGATATATCATAAACCCTGTAAAATACAGTGCAGAGATTTAAGTTATAGAGTCTTTGACCGGAGGAGTCAGGCCTTTTTGCAGACTATAAAGATTGTTGGGTTAACTGTTTACCATGATATAATTGTTTCTTTTCTTTATCCACACTCGTCTTTGCTACTTGAAGAAAAGTATGCTTCCTTTTATTTTGACATCTATATCATTTTCTTGATCTTCTTTTACTCTACTCACTGAGCTGTCGAGCTCACTCCCCCCAGTTATATGCTTTTCAAGTTACACTGAAGCTTAGGTTGGATTGGAGCTGCAAGAAATTATATTGTACAGACGCATGACTTTGATTTCAGACGACAATTCACTTCATAAACTTTTCATGTATTGGTGTTGATTATTATTATTGTCAGTTTTGTTAGATATCCTATTTGTATGTGGGGATAACACCTTATTCGTTGTAGTTAAGAAGTACTTGTTCTTAGGTTGTAATAAAAGTACTTGAGGACTTATTGCTCTTTTTGATAATTTTACATGTTAAGATTAGTATTTGAGATATTGGATTGTATATCCATATAAGTAGGCGATGACAAGCCGAAATGTTATTATGATTGCGTGGGCTATTGATGAGTTTGGATTATGTATTTGGAGTGGTGAGCCGTGTAAGATGATATTGATGCATATTGTATTTGGATCAAGTGACAAAATACAAAGGAGATACTGCCGAAAATTTTAAGCCATCAGATATGATTATGATAACCCGATAATCAATATAGATGTTTATGTTAATTGAGGTTATTAGAATCTGGGACCGTTACACTGGACCCGTCTCTAAACGGGACGAGTATGGAACAATTATTCTGACTCACGAGTAATTAGGTCATGTTTGATTCTTGCAATAGGAATCAGGTCCGGGTTTAATAACTACTGTACCCACCCTATTAACATGCTTATACAATGGAACAAGTATGATTCATAAATCACCTTTTAAAGTAAGTGTGATGAATTAAATATTTAAGGTAAGAGTAAAGGAAAAGATCTTTACCTTTCCCCACCCATTGCAACCCATAGATAAAGCAGAGCACTAAATTTCATTGCCATGAATTGTTAGAATTGTTTGGCCGGCTCGGGCCGGAGCCGAGCACGACCCTAAACCTAGTTCGCGGCTAAGCCAGGCCCAAGGGGCCAGCCTAGCTAATGTCGATTAGAGAAGCATCCATCTGGGCCGCTAGATCTTGATCGAGGGTTTAGATATGATGAGGGGTTTTAAGTTCCATACTGACTATGTTTGGATTCAAGGAAGTGGGAAAGTGTTATTTCCCACTTTCGATGTCCATTCAAACATTGAAAAAGAGAAATGAAAAAATCCTTTTTTTTTCTCTTTTCTCTTTTACACAACCATTTTCTCACTTCTAAGGGTGCTACATTGTGGTCAATCTCATTTGTAATAAGTTGTAGTTCAAAACAGTTAACTTTGTGATCATGTAAATCTCACTTGCATTCGAGTTACAGTCTAATTTTTTCTTAATTAATTTTTATTTTAATATTATTTTACAGTCAACTTTGCGGTCAACTTTTTCACTTTCACTTCTACATTCCTAACCAAACATCGGAAACAAATTATACTTTTTAACTTCTACTTTCCAACTATAAAAAAAAGACATGAAAAAATACACACAAATTCTCATTTTCCAAAAGGAAAAACAACCTACTCCCCACTTCCTCACTTCCGACCACTTCCTTGAATCTAAACAGCCCCATCGTGAATATGACTAGAGTTGGCCTCCTCTATATAAGGAGACTAATCTCTCCTCCCTATTTCCTTATGCAATTAATATTAGGGATGAAAATGGGTCGGGTCGGGCGGATTTTCACGGACTGTTCTCCCTAACCCAGTTTCACAAACCCAAACCCGAAACCCACCTAAACCCAACTGTTTTAGTAGTAACCTACCAGAACCCTCACGGTAGGTAACCCTTTTCAGGGGATATTGCTTCTAACTTTGGGTCTCAGCATGAAAGGATTATTTGTAGATGATTCGGCTGAGTAGAACTCGATTGATCGCATTGCCACCCGCCCGCTTTTCAACGAGACAAAAAAGTTGGGAGAGAGTGGGTTCTTCTCGTTCCTTTCAAGCCCTCCCACCCTCACAAAGAAGTTAGCTCCATAATTCATCTCGCAGAAGAAGAGTAAAACAATGAGGTTAGGGAAGGTTGTGCAGTAGCTACTCCTAAACTATAAACAAAAAAGAATATGATATGTTAATATAACTTACCAGCGAGATGCCCACCGGGGAGGGAATCCATATTGGATCTGCTCCCCTACCCCCATGTTAAAAACGGTTTGCAGGGAGATGCAATATGCAAGATGCAAGAAAGAAAAACCTAGAGCTATATTCTACGAAAGTAGAGCAACCCTAAGCATGTAGAAAGCATAAGCTATAAAAGCAAACAAAGCTTAACGTGAAATTATCTAAGAAAAACAAAGAAAATAATTAAATAGGAAAAGTTAAGAAAGCTTCTCCATTCCAATGACGGGAGCTTTCCCTTAGCCACGCCCCCTTGCAGGCCAGTAGTGCATGAAACATTGAAATTTAGGCTGCCGATCATTGAGAGAACGGTAACCTTTAGCCCTTGAATCTGCCAAATTTTCCGGACAGCTATCCTCTGGGGCTGTTTGGTTAAGGGTGAAAGTGAGGAAGTGGTGATAGTTCCCTTTGGAACTTGAGAATTGGTTAGTAAGTTTTCCGGTGTTTGAATGTTGTTGAGAAGTGTGGTTTGAAAAATGTTATGTCTTTTCCGGTGTTTGGATGGTAATGTGGAAGTGAAAGTGAAAAAGTTGACCACAAAGTTGACCGCAAAATAATATTAAAATAAAAATTAATTAAGAAAAATAAAAAATGGACTATAATTAGAATGCAGGTGAGATTTACATGATCAAAAAATTAACTGTTTTGTATTACAACTTATTACAAATGAGATTTACATGACCACAAAATTAACTGTAGCACTCTAAAAGTAAGAAAATAGTTACGTAAAAGAGAAAAGAGAAAAGAAAAAGAAAAAAGGAATTTTCTTATTTTCCTTTTTCGGTGTTTGGATAGATAGAGAAGTGAGCAATTATACTTTCCCATTTCCTTACTTCCACTCACTTCCTTGCAACCAAACACACCTTGGTTGAAACTTGCATTGCAGGGCCACTGATATAGGGCATGAGGAAGTGAATTTTCATCTTCCATTCAAAGTGGGACTAATACAACTTTGATTATTGATAATCGGGCAAAACTGATCTAGGTGGCATGGATTTGGGACCCAGTTCTCAGAGTTGAGCCGCCCCACAACCGACCCAAAGTTGAAATAAAAACTTTGACTTGGGCTCGGAGAGGTCTAGGCAGCAAAAAGTTGGTCGCTTGGACCTCCAGGCTGATTTTCCGAGGAAAGAAAAAAAAAAAGAAAAAGGAAAAGAAAAAGGAAAAAATACAAAAAAAAAGAGGAAAAAAAGTATACAGGAGGCCAACCCCTGGCTGCCTGGATTAAAAGAAACATTTTTTATTCGATTTTTTAAATGAAAATTGTAGAAATGGTTACCTACTTCAGAAAATCTCAGAAATTTGTCGTAAACCCTAAATAAATTAGAGAATTCATGAAAATAAGAAAGAGGACAAAATCCATCAGTGGGGCCCACTTTGATCCAGCGACCAGCCCCTAAGCCGCCTAGATTCAGAAAATCTGAAAAATAACCAAAAATTCAAAGAAATCCACTGATCTTTTTTAACTAATAACTTTCACAAACGAAGTTGGATTTGGACGAGTCAAGATGTGTTGGAAAGATTATAAAGAGATCTATCAAATGGTACACATTTGGTCAAAAAACTTGATCATATAAAATGTGAGTGACCAAAATTCTCCTAGCAGATTTGGAAAAATTCTAGAAAAAGAAGAAAAATCTAGAAAAAATGAGAAAATGATGAGTTTGATGCAAGAGACTGAGTTAAAGTATTTTGTTGAAAAAAAAAGAAGTATAATGAGACTCCTATGACCATGAAAGGGTAAAAAAGGTGTATCAACACTCACCCAACTGGGTTTGGGTGGGTTTGACACGTCAGTTCAGTTTTTTACAGCCTTTCAGCTTTTAATTTTATTCTTTCTTATAATCAGGTTGAAACCCAGCAAGTTATTTAACAATAATGTTCCACTAAAAATATAATCCTTCAATATAACATAATAATATCAATATAAGCAAACTCTATTTAACTTAAAGATTACTATATTACTTCACATCCTTCTATGTAGCAATCAAAATTAGGAAAAACATGTACAAAATAAGAACAAATTGTTAGATCTAAATTTATTCCATACAAAATCTACACATATACTGTTAGCCTCTTTATCATGATCAAAGGGAAGTAGGGTTTTAGGCATACCTGATTCCATCACGAGGATGCCGGAGGATGCCGAAGATTGCACGATCTCGAGGACGCCGGAGTTGAGAGAGAGGATTCTTCTCTCCAGCCACCAAGTTCTTTTCTTTATCCTTAGAGGAGATGAGAGGCCTCCAAGAGAGAGATGTTTATTGTTGTTGGTGGAGAGGGAACCCTACTCATAGTATATATATAGCATCAAGAAACCCTAGTTCAACTCATCATAGATCTAGGCCCTTGATTTATAACACGAGTTCCACACGTGTAGATGAGTCTCACATTTTAATTTAAATACACTCATGGCTAAGTGTAATTGAAAACGTGTCTAGACCCAAACCATTTAGGTTTGATCAATTCTTTATTGGGTCAAACAATATAGGTTAAGTGGGCGGGTGCAAATATCCAATTGACTTGATTAGGCCCAAAATAAATTAGACTTTAAAACATAATAAGTCTAACAATCTCCCACTTGGGCCAAGCAAGTCATACTGAATAGATATTATGCATAACTTTATGACGTCAAAACTTTAACCGCCGACAAAACCACGTTTCAAAACAATCTGGTCCATTAAGTGTCCTGCCACCGAACATGACGATCGTTACCTTCTGTATAATCGAGGTAGGACCTTCCACATCACAAGTTTCAGAACCCCTAACGACATAAATCAAATGTGGACGTGTGGCATAGAAATGTCCTCTGATCAAATAAGGTACAATTCCAACTGGCTTCCACTTTATGACTCCAACGAGTCTACCCTTATGACTCCAACGAGTCTCACTTTATGACTCCAACGAGTTTAACTGCTAATTCAACAAACTCAAATGCGCAAAAGTAAACTTTAGGAAAAACAGTTATAATTTATTTATCAGAATCAACAAATATCCATAAATAGCACTTAGAAATAATGTCTGTTATATAAAATTATCCACTCCCACGAAATCAGGATATCATAATGACTAGTCATCCCCATATGAGCAATATGCTTTAAGAATACTTTAGGTGAAAGTCCTTTAATGAGTGGATCTGTAATATTAAAAATAGTGTCATCACTATCAACAGACAAAATATGATTCCGAACTTTTTCATTGATGACAAGAAACTTGATGTCGATATGCTTCGACTTTGCTGAACTCTTGTCACTATTGCAGTAGAGCTTTATAGCTCTTATTGTCACAATGTAGCTGTAATGGCCTCTCGACTAAATCCACCATCTTCCTACAATAAGGAAAATGTAACATGAAGTGGACTTCCTATTGTCGATACATACAGCATAATCTGAATCGTGTATCCGATCAGCTGCAACTGATCAGATTTCATGTAGTCTTCTATTGATATCGCATTACCTTCTTGGTAGTCTTTCAAGTGATCAATCCCAGGATTGATCAAGTATCTGCCAAATTTCTCAATGATATATGCTATGTCTGAACAGGTACAAACTTGAGCATACATCAGACATCCAACCGCCTATGTATATGGAATGTCTTTCATTTGCTCTTTCTGTAGATCGTTCTTGAGACATTAGAGTAGACTTTACTTATCTCCCCTAGAGCAATTCTTCATGCCATATCTATCTAACACCTTATCGATATAGGCCTTTTGTGATAAACTTAATATTCCACGTGTCCTGTCACGTTGAATCTGGATACCTATCACAAAAGAAGCGTCTCCAAGATCTTTCATCTCAAAGTTCTTTGAGAGAAAACTCTTAGTGTCAAGTAAAAGAACCATATCGTTACTTGCTAGTAGAATGTCATCCACATATAGCACAAGAAATATAAGTCTACTCTCTTTAGATTTATGGTAAATGTATTGATCATCTACAATCTCCTTAAACCAAAATCGGATATTACATGATCAAATTTCAAATACCATTTACGGAATGCTTGATTTAGACCATAAATGGATTTCTTTATTTTCAAACTAAATATTATGAAACCTTCACTTTAAAATTTTCTGGTTGCACCATACAGATTTCCTTCTTAATGCTACCATTAAGAAAGGCAATCTTAACATCCATTTGGTATGACTCTAGGTCAAAGTGAGCCACCAGTGCCATAATAATCCTAAAAGAATGCTTCATGAAAAACTAGGGAGAAAGTCTCCTTATAGTCAATGTCCTCTCTTTGAGTGAATCCCTTTGTGACAAGATGTGCCTTATACCTTTCGACATTGCCTTTCGAATCCCGCTTGGTTTTGAATACTCATTTATAACCAATCGGTTTCTTTCCTTCAGGCAACTCTACTAAATCCCAAACATTATTGTCCTTTATGGATTTTAACTCATCTTTCATAGCATTTGACCACTTAGTGGAGTGAATGTTGAGTTTGGCCTCATTCAAGGATGTGGGGTCATCCTCTAGCCTTATGTCAAACTCATGCTATTGGAGATAAATTATATAGTCATTTGTAATGACTGATCTCCTCTTCCTAGTTGATCTCCTAGGCACTTGTGGCTGAGAATTTTCAGATTCTACCTTATCAGCATGATCTACTTCAGGATGAACTGTATATGTATCTTGTAAGGATGCAACTGTATTTTCATCTTGAAGTGGAACAACTACTTTATCATTTGGAACAATTATCATGGGTATAACAATATGTTCTTTCTTAAATATGAAATCTATATGTAGTTAACCCCACTGTTCTGAATATTCTCAAAAATTTTAGCAATCCGTCTTTATGTTCTTAGTGGAGGGACAATAAAACTTAAAACCTTTATACCTCTCAGAATACCCTATGAATAAACACCTAACTGTCCTTGAGTCCAACTTCTTCTCATATGGTATATATGGCCGAGCTTCCGCTGGACAACCCCAAACATATAGATGCCTAACACTGAGAGATTTCTCAGTCCATAACTCATACGGGATTTTAGTTACTATTTTGCTAGGTACTCTATTAAGGAGGTGACAACCATTTTTAAGGCTTCAATATATAATGACTCTGGTAGAGTAGTGTGAGCTACTCCTAACCATATCCTTTAGTGTATGATTTTATCTTTCAGCAATACCATTTTGACGAGGTGTCCCTGATATGGTGTACTAAGCGACAATACCACTCTTTCAGAAATTGACAAATGATTCTGGACATTTACCTGATCGTCATTTCTGTCATAGTACTCACAACCATGATCAGATCTAACGGCTTTAAACATGTCCAATGATTGGGATTTCTCATGGAACAAGTGTAGGTACCTATAACGAGAGTAATTGTCTGTAAAAAGTGATGAAATATTCATGATCATTCCAAGAAGCTGTAGGGAATGGACCACAAATGTCTGTATACACAAATTAAGACACCTGAACTTCGTCTAGTACCAAACTTTCTAATGTTTCTTTAATTAATTTTCGCTTAGTGCCTATGCTATTCACATATAGAGATTCATTATATAAAGCATGAAGTTTCAATTTATATAGCCATTAATCAGAATTCTAGTACCAACAACTTTAGATTTGGAAAGTAGACTAAGCATTTCATTATCAAGAGTGACAGTAAAACTAGATCTGTCTAACAAATGAAATAGAAATATGATTTCGCCTAAAAGGACGGTACATATAAAGTCTCATCCAAATCTATAACAAAAAACCAGAATCTAATTTAAGCCTACAAACTCCAACAACTTTAATTGCAACTTTATTTCCATCACCCATGTATACGTATCGCTCAGCTGGGCTGGGCCTCCTTTGGGTTTGGAAGTTCCGCATTGAATCGCTTATGTGAATTATCTATTCATAATTTATAAAGTGGCACTAAAGCTAAATTAATCTCAGAACAAACATAAATATGAGATATACCCGCTAAATAGCCATTTCTGATACTTTATGCATTCCTACTTGAGGTGGCTTACTTTCTTACAGAAAAAAGTATGCAATGACCTTAGGCTATTTTTTCTGCACTTTTGCCACTTAGGATCAGCCACTGTAGTGATGTTTATGTTCCTCCCTTTAGTTTCACTTTCCTTTTCTTATTAGAAGTTTACCCTGGATGCTAAGTGAGCACTGACTTTATCGGGCATAGCACTTCTAATAGTTATAGGAATAGTGTACTTTATGACCATTAGACACATCTTGTAAGATCTCTCCCACTTACCATAATTGACCTTTTCTTTATTGAACTTTTATTAGTGATAGTAGAGATCCATCAATCTTTAAGGTGTACTCTAGGTGCATGAATTCAAGAACGATCATTTACGTGGTCTTACCACTTCTTAAAGTTTGTACCATTCAATTTAAACTACATAAGTGTACAATTTCTCATCAGTTTAACATAAACATTGCATTTAATAAAATTCTACTGTAATAGCCATAAAAAAATGAATTTTAGAAAATACAACCAGTCTAACCGATAGAGCTGCCGGTTAAACTTTTAGAACAAGTTGTGTCTCTATATGCCAACACTGTACTGGCCCAATATAGATATCCTAAAGTCTAGGTCCTATGTAAGAGAACAGCCTTCCTTTGGGCCGACTGTCACTTTATAGGATTGGTCCTAAAGTTTAAGTAATCTATATTGGCCATATAATATATGTAATGACCCGGCCATAATGACAACCTTCCTTTGGGCCGATTGTCACACGCATGGGCCACACAAATTTATGCATCTGGATTCTTGTTCCGCCATCGGACTAGTTGATGAGGGTAATGCAATATGGGCCAATAGTGTGACAACCTTCCTTTGGGCCGATTACCACATATCAAGGTTCTCCCAATTGCATTACCCACATCAAGTATCCGAAGCCGTACATAATTCGGCCAAACAATAATCTTCCTTTGGGCCGGCTATTGTCCGCATGAACTACATACGCAATTAAATAAGTTCTTTTATAAATTCTTTAGCTTAAACATGTATATATCTTTATCTGTGTGTTATTAACTGTAGTACACATCAATATTCATCATGCAAGACAATATAAGCAATATAATATTGATGATAAAGCGGAAGCATGTAAGGGTACACATAACCATGATAAACAAACACTTCAATTCCTTCTTTATGTCAACTAAATACTGTTTTGTCATGTATAATTCCTTTAATACTATAGTGCTCGTCAAGAGCTTCGAAACGGCTGTTTACATGCCCAAAACAGAGGTCGTATGAGCCTGTAACGGCTAATTGAAGTTTCTATTAGCAAAACGGGTCTGCAGTGCTTATCGGGTCTTAATCAGACCCGACCCGCATGGTTAACTTATGGGTTTCCTTAATAGGTCGGGTTTAATAAACTGAATAAAACCCAATTAACTTTATGTGAGATTGATTGAGATTAGGTCTTTTTATTTGAGTAGAATTCTACCCTAAAATATCCTTAATAGATTAGAATTCTATCTCAATTCTAAAATCCAAATCAATCTCAACCATACCAATTGAAATTTAATATGAGATTAATTAGAGTAGGTTTCCTTATTAGAGTAAAATTCAATCTCTAAAATTTTCCTTTCTTTTAATCCTCATTAATCTCATAATCTTAATTAATTATGAAACCCAAAATAATTAACCCTTTTTTTTCCTTGTAGCCGCCGGCTCATGGTGGCTGGCGGTTGGCGCCCGCCCACAAGGGGCGGCCATCGCACGCATGCTAGCAGCATGCATGCACACATGCGCGTTCTGCAGAGAGCATTGTGCTCTCTGCAGTGCTCTCTGCAGAGAGCATTTGCATCCCTTTTTTTTTTTTTATAACAAAAATTGTGTGCTGCATGCGTTGCTTGCATGCAGCACTTATATATGTTTTTTTTTAATTAAATCTAGAATAACACACACATTAAATTTCATAAAATTATATACATGTTAAATTCAATAAAAAATCACTCCTTTTAACCTTTTGATCCAACATATGAGACACAAAATATTTATTGAATCAAAGGAGATATTTTTATTATATTTATAGATCGAGATTATAATTTCCGTAGATCCCTATGATCTGATAAAGAGGAGGCTCTGATACCAATTGTTAGATCTAAATTTATTCCATACAAAATCTACACATATACTGTTAGCCTCTTTATCATGATCAAAGGGAAGTAGGGTTTTAGGCATACCTGATTCCATCACGAGGATGCCGGAGGATGCCGAAGATTGCACGATCTCGAGGACGCCGGAGTTGAGAGAGAGGATTCTTCTCTCCAGCCACCAAGTTCTCTTCTTTATCCTTAGAGGAGATGAGAGGCCTCCAAGAGAGAGATGTTTATTGTTGTTGGTGGAGAGGGAACCCTACTCATGGTATATATATAGCATCAAGAAACCCTAGTTCAACTCATCATAGATCTAGGCCCTTGATTTATAACACGAGTTCCACACGTGTAGATGAGTCCCACATTTTAATTTAAATACACTCATGGCTAAGTGTAATTGAAAACGTGTCTAGACCCAAACCATTTAGGTTTGATCAATTCTTTATTGGGTAGGTTAAGTGGGCGGGTGCAAATATCCAATTGACTTGATTAGGCTCAAAATAAATTAGACTTTAAAACATAATAAGTCTAACACAAATAACATATTCATAACATTCTCATGCTCAACAAAAAATCATACCAGAGTAAAAAGAAATTTGATTTATTTATAAAACAAAAATTCCTAACTTGATTATCATACATAATTTCTTACAAGAATATAAGCAAGGGATTGTACCCACCAAGTCTTTACCATCTATATCTTTAGATGGATGGTTAAGATATCAAACTTATAAGCGGGTTTTGGGTGGGTGCAGGTTCAAGTTTATAGCGGTCCGGGTTAGGCGAGTTTTCACTAAAACCCTAACCCGACCTTAATGTTTTACTTCATATTTTAAATTTGCTCTTTCGGGTTCGGGCGGCTTTTAAAGGGTAAACCCGACCTTTTTGATCCGGGGCAGTGCGGGTTCGGGTCAAACTCGACCCGTTTTTCACTCCTAACTAATATTTTCCCTCTCTCTCTTCTTGAAGCCACCAACTCCTTTCTCGGTGTTCTATTAGTACTGCATGGGTTGTGGAAAGTGACAAGGTAGGTTCGCTGTAGTGTCGTCCACTGTCCAAATAGAATCTAGCATGGAGAACATCTTCGAGATAAACTTTTGATTATGTAGCAGGGATCTATATTGTTTAACATGATTTAAATCCTTGATATTATGACATGGTATCAAAGAGGTAAGGGCTCTTCTTCTCACTGATTCAATTATTGATAATTTATGGATCATATAAAATCACATATGAATTTTCGACATATGTTGTCTCATGCAAATCTAGTTTTTGTTTTTATGAAATAGAGACACTTTTAATAAACTCAATATAGAAATTATGATATAATCACTACCGATAAAGAAAACATTGTTACTCGATCTGATCTGTAGAAGGAAGAGAGCTAAAGAAGGAAGGCAGAAGAAAGAATGAGGAAAAGATGAGTTTCTTTTTAGCTGCGAAATAGAGAACATAGGGAGAAATGGGGTTTTCTGTGTTTCTTCTTTATATCTAAGGGATAAAGAAGGTAGAAGGACATGAGAGCGGGAAGGGAATTTTTATTTTTGTATGTTTTCTTACATCTGAGATGTGAAGAAGATTGCAAAAAGGGGAGCTTCGTTTAGGTTTCCTTGAGCAAAGAAATAAAAAAAATAGAGGGAAATCTCTCTCTCTCTCTCCTCTCTCTCTCTGCTTTGCATCTTCTTTCGGGTTTCTTACATTTGATCGATGGAGGGAAAAGGTAAAAAAAAGAGGATAAGAGTGGGAGGAGAAAAGAGAAATTTTGCCCTATCCTTATACCTCGTACTCCTCAAATACAACACTAAGAGGGCTGGACCCATCATTCTTATGTATTAAAGGGGGGTATGGGAAGTCAAAGAGCAACAGGGGTGGTCGAATTTCATTTTTCCCAATAATAAGACATGTATGCTAAATCTAAGAATTCATGCTAAATCAGACGAAAAAAGGTCTCCCTCCCTAGCTCAATTCTATCAATGCAAGCCATATTTATGCTACTGGATTACTACCAAATCTATACAATTAAGAATCACTTAATTAATCCTACTCATATTCATCGGGCCATTTTCCTGCAGAGCCAAAATTGAATAAAAATTATAAAGTGGGTTGTAAGTACAAGCAGTAAAGTAGTAAATAAAGACTTATAACTGCTTCTAATTTTGGATTTCAGTTTGAGCTCCTCTTTCTTCACCTTCATCCAACTTACAGGTGTCTCAACCCTAAACTACTCACCGAAATGTCCACTACCCATTTCTTCTTCCTAAGCTTATCTCCGACTTCTAAGTTGCAGCTTTTTTTCTGATGGTTTGTGTAGGTGTAAATTGAATTAATTTTAGCAACCAATAATAAATCGAATCTCAAACCATATGGATCTTATATGAACAAATTGTTAGGATTTTGCCTTATTTTCAAGAGGAGATGACGGTCCTAGAAGATCCAATCAAGTTAGAGAAGATGATGCCTAGAAGCTGAAAAAAAAAGCAGATTAAGAAAAGTTAGTCGACTTATAGTCGACCAACAAAGACTACTAGTCGACTAGGTCTAAGTTCTAGTCGACTAGAATAGATACAAAGAGGAAGCAATTTACATTAGTCAACTATGTGAACCTATGTCGACTAATGGAAGGGATTAGTCGACTATAAGTGCTAGTTGACTATACAACGCGTTCTCTAAAAAAGATTTAGTTTTTTTTTTCAGGCATCAGTTTTCTCTTCTGGTGTAGTTCGAATAGGATTCAGATTCTATTTAATGAAGGTTTGTTTTTAAAGATTAAAAGGTCTAGAATCCTTTTAAATCATCAAATCCTAATTAGATTGATCAAGATTCTTCAAGCATCCAATGACTAAGATCATCTCATAGTCCAAATAAGAGTTGTATTGTAAATCCTTTAAATAAAGAATTGTAAAAGATTTAGGTGGAGCAGAGAAGCAAAAGAAAACTTTGTTGAATAACAATGTAAGACCCTAAAAAGTTAAGAAAGAGAGGAGTAAGGTGAAGGTGCATAGAGAGAAGGTATACTCTTGTAATGTAGGCGAAGATTCGAGGAGAAGGTGAATACTCTTGTGTCATCAAGAGGAATGTTAGATCTCTTTATATCAAGTTTATTAATAAAGCTCTCTCAAGTTCTCTCCCCATAGACGTAGGTCAAATTTAGGCCGAATCACGTTAAATTGTGTATTTGTCTTGCATCTTTTAATATTCATCTTGTGTGCTCGAGGTAATCAATCTTATGGCGTGCTTGAGCTCGTCAGTGGAGATCTCCGTATTTTTCAACTATTGGTATCATAGTAAGAATGGTATCCTGGGTTATGCACGCAACAGTTGGTATCAGAGCTGATGGTGTTCGTTTAAGACTCGAGTGCTCTAGATGAAGAAGAAGATGTCAAGTCGATGGAGTTCGCAGAGACATCAAGATGAAGAAGACAACAAGAAAGTTCAGATTTGTTCTAAGGGAAAGATCGATGACTTTTAGAGTATATTGATCAAGGTGGAGTCGTCAAGGCTCAATAATGCTCAGATCTAAACATGGCAGACACGAAGGCGATGATCGGATCATCGCCAATGACGGACGACAAGACGGGCTCGACGAGCTTACGGAGGCATCGCACAAGACATCCCATGGAGGCTCGTTGATGCAGTAAGTCAAAGGAAAAACAACGAAGGGTAATGAAGACGATCAATGGACGAGATTAATCAGAAGGTATATCATACGATTATACTCAGATTCAAATGATCAAGGTGTCGAACCTTTTATTTTTCAATGTTCTAGATGCAATGGTGGGTCCAGATCGAGGAGATTCCAATGCCTGATACAGGTTCTGTACAGATCAGTTAAAAGAATTGACAGAGATCACAGTCAAAGTTATAACGGGCTAGTCGTGACACGTTGAGATTATTATAGGTATTGGTGGATCTATCAAGTTTGAAAATCATCAATAGCAGGACAATAGATCCGGTAAACATCAATGCAATGGTGGACGACAACTCTGATTGATAAAAGGAAGACCATGATAGTATGTAGCGGGAAGGCCCGATAAGACCATGACAGTTATGTGAAGCCAGTAAGTCTTAAGGTGAAAACATCGATGGAAGGTGGACCATCACCAAGTGATTAATGGAAGACCATGGCATAACAAGTTCTTGATAATATTCGTATAAAGTTGGTAAGAACATGGCAGAATTAAGAGCGAATTGCCTCAAGACCGATGGGGCCCTCATGGCCGGGAAGATGTCACAAAGTGAAATTTGCTAGTAGCGGCGGTGATGCAATGCAAGATAAGAGAAAGAAACTAGGTAAGGAGTTTCAATTAAAAGCTTAAAGGGAGCTCACTTCGTGGTGAAACTTCAAGGAAAACTACAATGGGTCTAAGTGTTACAGGATGACTAAAAAAGATGCATACGGGTAAGGCTCGAGATAGCCTAAGGCATGATGATAAATAGCCAAAGGCCCCGGGAGAGGGGGCAAGAGTAAAAACTTCACAGTACAGTTACAACCAAGAAAAGAATTAAGGTAGTTATCCAAAATCTCACGGTGTTTTACTAAAAGCTTAAAAAGCAAGTCAAGGTAGAGATTATTAGGATTTTGTCTTATTTGCAAGAGGAGATGATGGTCCAAGAAGATTCAATTAAGTTGGAGGAGATGATGGTCCACGAAGATTCAATTAAGGCTTGAAGCAGAAGAAAAGAATCAGATCAAGAAAAGTTAGTTGACTTGTAGTCGACAAAAAAAAATCACTAGTGACTAGACCTAAGTGCTAGTCGACTAGGAAAGATACAGAGAGAGAGAGAGAGAGAATAGTTTACAGTAGTCAACCATATAGATATATTAATCGACTAATGGAAGGGATTAGTTGACTAGGCCTAAGTACTGGTTGACTATACGGGGCATTTTTGTAATGCTCCTATCCAGTGGGTACAGAGATGCTACTGCGATGTATATACGCAGGTCAGAAATACCCTCACATATATACGCTAAGCATCAGCACAGGCAATAATCAGAGTATGAAAGTACGTGGTGCATTATACATTCTAACATATGAGTACAATTATAAAGTTATCACAGGATGTGACATAATATTACATCACCGATAGGCGCAAATGTGAGAATACAAGGAGGTATACTATGAAAAATACAAAAAGCGCTCATGAGTTACAAAAGAAAAACTTGAGGGATGAGCAGGAGGTCTGGAAGGATAGGGCCCAGACGGTCTGCCGATGACCACGCTTTCCCTGCGCATTCTGAGAAGCAACCAGGAGAATCCACGAGCTCCAAGCTCTAAAATCTGTGCATGCAGGTCTAGGGGGAATCCCCAACGAATGATAAGATGAGTGACAAGTGGCATGCATGGACAGATATACTTGTATTGATTTATCTAAATCAAAAGCATGTATTAAAAAATCGTGTCGTGAGCACATGCATAAGGAGCAGGCAATGAGGCAGCAAGTAAAGTAAATGTGGCAAAATCAGTCATACAGGCCCAACTTACCGATCCGTGAGATTAATACATCGAAGAAATAATCCAAACAAGGAAATACTCATTTATATACCTTATATCTCACATCACCGTATCCTGGTTTCATATAACCCAAATTGTCTCCTATACTAAGAAAACATCATAAAACTGATACAAGCAAACTCAATTGTACAAGCTCAGTTATGACTTCATGAGATAAGTACGTCGAAAGAATAATCCAAATAAGGAACCTCATCTATATACCTTATGCCTCACTTCACAGTGAAGTCTGAGTGTATACAACCTGAATTGCAAAACATCACGACGAATTATTGATTAGCATCTTATTATTATTACTCATCCTAACTATATATCTAGGTACATGCCCTAGCGTCCTAATACACATACATCCATATATGAGCAAGCTGAGATTGTTATTGAAAACTGATGATGAAACTAAGGGTTATGTTTACAGTGTGTCCCGTGTATACCCGGGACCATGGCCCAAGATATTCCGTTGCTGATACGGAACCTACCGCGAGGCAATTCAGAGGCAAAGGGTCTTATTTATATGCCCTACAAGAAGTTAGTAATCGGGCTGGTAGCACATCCTATGGAACACCTAGAGGCTCACAGGTAGAACCAAAGTTTTAGTTGAACAACACACCTAATACCATTGTAAACATAATCACCACTTGAAGTCCATCAGTTTTTCCTTACTCGATGTAAGCTGTCTTTTTTACATTTTATTATGTAACTATTAATTTATGGAATAGTAGGAGCATGACAGGTTCAGGAGTTACAAGAGTAACAACAGTGATGAGTACTAGGGATACATGTCACTGTATATAATACATGATAGCAGTTACAAGATTCCCACAATATGATAATCACAAGTCAAGCATTAAGCATGGTAAGTGTCAGGTAATAACATGCAGGTGTTAGGTGATAATAAGCATGTGTCAGGTGTGTTGGCCCAAAAACCTATCACTCTAGTTTTAATGATGACTAGCTCATGTAGTGATAGTACTAATGATTTTTTTATGTTTAAGTTTCAGATATTGATCAAAATTTTAGTTAGTGTTTAGCTTCTTTGAAGCTAACACAGGGTGATTCAAGAGCTCAAACTTAAAGAACATATCTAGTACTCAAGATGGAGTCTACCTCGGAGAATCAATTTTGAATCAAGTCTACTTGAAGAAAAAAATTTACAAGAAAACGTGTCTAAAGTTTGTGAGTTTAGATCTCTTGTAAAGAATAGATTAGTCTTGATTACTTAAGCTTACACACAAGTTTGGTTTCGGTATAACCAGTTTACTTTTTTTGTTTAGGTTTATAAAACGTATTTCATTAAAAACAAGTTCATAACATTTTGATTGTGTATCCATACACTATTTAACTTCAAATATGTTTGAACAACTGGTTTTTGTATTTTTTGGATATTTTGGAAAAAGTTTTCTTATTTACAAAATTATTATTTGAAAAATATGTTTTTATTTGAAGAAATGTATTTTAATTCATCAAAAACAAGTCAATATTATTTAATATGTGTATTGGATCCTATCTATATATATATTGAGCTTAATTGAGTTTCAATAACTAGTTTTGTATTCATAATAATTTTAGAAAAATCGGATTTTTATTTAGAAGTTTAGTTTTAGAAAATACGTTTTTTATTTTAAGGATGAATTTCTATACCTCAAATTACTTCACATATTTGCAATATGCTATGATTTTTGATCACACATATTTGTGCTCTATTGTATTTACATGAACTTATTTTTGTAAAATTTATTGAAACTTATTGAAATTTATTTAGGTTTAAAAAGATGTTTTAAAATGCTCAATATATTATTTTTGGGCTGAAACCGATCGATCACACCGTCGACCATGGCAGAGCTCATTTGCTCTGTAAGTGGACTTTGTTAACCGACGTGCACAAATGTGCACAAACCCAAGAACTAGAGCTCGGTCGACCGGGTGGTCGATCGCAGTAGAGTTCGGCCGACCGACTGATCCTGCAGAGCTCTCGGGTTTTACTCAGTCAACCGAGCGACCGGCAACCCCTAATGGCTAAAAATATAGCAGTTAGGCGGTCGATCGCAAGGCCAATCTGGCCTGAGTTTGAGCCTAACGGCTATTTTTTGTTTTGACCCATAAAATGGGCTTTCGGCCAGATTTTCAACATGATTTTAAAAAGCAATATTTCCTACATTTTACAGAGTTTTTAAGCAAAGTTTTTAAAGAGTTTTTGTTCAAAATCCACATCTCTATTGGGTTTCAAAGTTTTGAAAAATTAAAAAAAAATAAGTTTTGAAAATTTCTAGTTTCAAGTTTTTAATTTCTATATCATTCAAGAAATTTTCCCAAGTGTTTTTTTTTTGTTCTTCACTTTCAAAATGTTTGTCTTCTTACAAGCTTGAGCTATTCATTATAAAATTTATCCTCTAGGATCTTGTATTATAAGCGTTATTTGTGATCTTTGTGATCACCAAGTATTGTAACCATTCTCTTTTACTTTGTGCTTTAACTTTGTGCCTTCCCTCTTGTGTAGAAATGATTGCTTTGTGCATAGGCCTTGGCTTTGTGTCTCCCCTTGTGTAGAGAATTGAATTTGTATCTTTTATGAAATTTCTTAGTGGAGATAGTAGAAATCCTTCACACGGTGAAGGTGAGGACGTAGAGCTTGGTGCTTGAACCTCGAAACATATTCTTGAGTTTGCGTTTAGCTATCTCTCTCTAAACTCTAATTTCTATATCTTGTGTTGCTACTATTGTTCATATATGCTTGATATTATTTGTGTGCTCATACTTGTTATAATTCAAGAGAGCTATTGAAACACCTCACTTTTATAAAAGAGGAATCTTCAGGAGAAGTTTTAGAGCTCTTCACCCGAAAAAATATTTTTAGCTCATACATTCAATTGGTATCAATTATTACAATTGGTATCTATTTTTTAAAATTGTTTAGGATTTCAAAATTGGTATCATGGGCTTTCACTTTCTATTCAATTGGTATCATGTTTAAACTTTCAATCTGTATCCATGATTGTATTTCAAAATTATTTTGCAAATTGGTATCCATGATGGTTTCAAAACTGTTTTCAATTTTCAATTGGTATTTCTAGTTGGTATCCATATTTATTTTACAGTTGGTATCTAGTTTTCAAAATTTATTTTGATACTTATTACCTATATGGAAGGAGAGTTAACTTAACATCTTCTCTTTATATAAATTTATAATGAGTGTATTGTATAAAAAGAGATTGTCCTCTCTTCTCTATATCGTACACATGCATTGGAGGAGCTTAACATCCCTATCTATACATTGTATATTATACTTATATAAGTTAGGGTTTAGTCGTCCTTTCTCCATGTAATGCATTTATGCATGGAGAGTTAACTTGACGTCTCTCCTCTTCATAGATTTATATCGCATATATTTTTATCATATTTTTTTAACCCTTTGTTGATGAGTTGACAAAAAGGGAGAGATATATTAGAGTTTATATATGCATGTTTATGCATATGTTTGTTATGTTTGTTTGGTATCCAGGGCTTGCATTGAATATCTATATGTTTTATGAATATGTTTATTATGTTTGTTTGGTATCGAAAGCTTATATTGAATATCTATATATTTTATGTTATGCATGAGTTAAGGGGAGCTTTTACAAAGCTTTTCCTATTCATGTATATATAACTTTATGAATTTTGTCATCATCAAAATTGGGAGATTGTTGGCCCAAAAGCCTATCACTCTAGTTTTGATAATGACTAACTCATATAGTTATACTACTAATGATCTTGTTGTATTTAAGTTTCAGATATTGATTCAGATCTTAGTTGATGTTTAGCTTCTTTAAAGATAACACATGATGCTTCAAGAGCTCAAACTTAAAGAACATATCTAGTACTCAAGATAGAGTCTACCTTGGAGAATCAAGCTTGGATCGAGCCTACTTGGAGAAGAAGATCTACAAGAAGACTTGTGTAGAGTTTATGAATTTAGATCTCTTGTAAAGAATAGATTAGTTTTGATTGCTCAAGCTTACACACAAGTTTCGTTTTGGTTTAGCCAGTTTATGTTTTATGTTTTGGTTTATAATACGTATTTCATCAAAAGCAAGTTCATATCATTTTGGTTGTGTATCCATACACAATTTGAAATCACCTAGAAGGGGGGGTGAATAGGTGATAATGCTAATCTAATGAACTAAATGCGGAACTTAATAACTAATTGCAATTACTCTTAATGCAACCAATAAGTGATGCACACACAACCAAGCCAAGCATATAAATATGAATGATCAATATGAAATAATGCAAGGCACAATACAAAGAGAGAGAGAGAGAGAGTAAGAGTCAATGGATCAAGCGCAAACAACAAGATTTGTTTCGAGGTTCGAGCACCCAGCTCTACGTCCCCGCCTTCACCCAGAAGGATTTCGAATCCACTAGCTTGTCCACAAAAGACTCCCACACAGGGAACCTCCACCGAGGATTTGGGGCAATACAATAACTAGGAGTACCCAACTCCTCTCTTTACAACCACAACCTCTCACTAGAGGCTAAGCACCAAGCCAACAAACTATCACCTCACAACTTGAGGGATAAGCACAAAGCTAAACAAGGATCACCTCACAACTTGAGGGATACAACCAATTGCACAACCTCCTCAACACTATGAGGGAAAGGCACAAAGCCAAGCAAAAATAGGGTTTACAACTTGGTGATCAAAAGATCACAAACCAATCTCTTTTTCCCACAAACACAAAGATCCTATAGATAGGATAGAATGAAGCTCAAGTGTGAGAAAAATCAAAGGAATGGAAAACAAATACTCAAAGAAAATCCTTAGGAAAAACTGAAATCAAGATATAGAAGTTGAATCAAAAACACTTTCCCAAAAACACTTTTCTTTGATTTTCCAAACCCTAGAAAAACACCAAATAGATTGTAAACTTTAGAGCCCAAAACTTCTTTTTGATTGCTGTAAAAACACTGGAGAGTAGGAAAATATTAGCACAAAAATTCTTAGAGAAAACTGGCCACTAATGGGGTATTTATAGCCCCTAGAAAAATATATTCGTTGGCAGCTAAAACTGCTAGAAATGGCCTACCGGTCGACCGGACGGTCGACCGGCCAACGGTCGATTTTTGACCGTTGGCAGCTACCGGTCGACCGCCCGGTCGACCGGCCCCAGAAACAGAGAGCAACACTCTCTGTCCGGTCGGCCGCTCGGTCGACCGGGAGCAACCCGAGAGTGGGTTGCTCTCAGTCAGTCGACCGGTCGGTCGACCGGCCGACTGACACGGCTACGTGCACAATCTTGTGCACGTCCGGTCGACCGCTATGGTCGACCTGCTCCTGGCCCGGTCGACCGTTACGGTCGACCGCCAGAGCCTGGCAGCCAAAATCTGGGACTGAAAAACTGGATTTTTAAAGTCTTAAAAATTCCCATAAAATCTCTAAAAATCCACAAAAATAGTTTTCTCATTTTACATTGATATATAAACATGTGAAAAAAATTACAACACAGAAATCAACATTTTGAACCATTTTTGTGTTAAGAAAATATTGGCGAAAACTAAAAACCGTATTTTCTAAAACTTGGATTTTTCAAATGGAAATCCGATTTTTTCAAAACTCATCCAAATACAAAAACATGATATTTAAACACTTTGAAGCATGTTGCATATGGATATAATCCAATATACAAGAAACATATATATATTCATGTTTTTTACTTTAATTCCGAAAATACGTTTTGTTAAAACACAAAACCTAAATACATGAATAGGTATGTCAAACTTAAGTTTATTGAAGACATGAAGCATACATGTATATAGAATGAATCTAATATACATAAAACCATTTAAACTCGTTTTGATCTAACTATTCATGAAAACCAAGATCGGTTAAACCAATCAAACCGAAAACCAATATCCAAAACATAAAACGTGTGTGTGTTGTGAACTTGAGCATATCATACTATTCTAATCTTTACAAATGGATCTAAATACAAAACTAAACTAGGTACCGAGGTCTTCTTGTAGAGCGCCGTCTCCAAGCCGACTCGATCCAAAACTTCGTGATTCACCGAGCTTGACTCCAATGAGTGCTATAAATGATCTTGACGCTTGGGCTCTGGAATCACCATGTGAAAGCTTCCAAACCATCTTGTTGAAGCTAATCACCAACTAATATCTTGATTAATGATCTGAAACTAAACATCACAAGATTATTAGTACACATAATTACATGAGTTAATCATCATCAAAACTAGAGTAGAAGGCCTCTGAGCCAACAATCTTCCCCTTTTTGATGATGACAAAACTCATGGAGTTATATATGCATGGATTAAAGTTAAGCTTCAAAGAAGCTCCCCTTAACTCATGCATCTCAATAAACAATCAAATATGCAATGAATGTTCATAAACATGTATGCATCAACATGCATAAAACACATAAATTTTCAAAACATGCTCTTGATACCAATTAAATAAACAAATAAATTTTCAAAACAAGCCTCTTGATACCAATTGCAAAACAAAACTAATGATACTTTTTACAAGCTCTTGATATCAAAAATAAACATGTTCTTTAAATAATGCTTTTGATACCAATTGAACTTAATAAAAACATAAAACATGCATATAAACTCAAATTCTTCTCCCCCTTTTTGTCAATCATCAACAAAGGGGTTAAAAACAAAATAAAAACATATTCTTCTCCCCTTTTTGTTCAAAACAAAGACTCAATAAAGGGTGAATCAAAAATAAAATGTTCTCCCCCTTTTTGTCTAAAACAAAAATGATATCAATGAGGGGTCAAATCAAATATGATACCAATTAAAAATGTGTCAATGAAGTGCATATTGATACCAATTAAAAGTGAAACTATACCAATTGAAAAACAAAAATCTTGATACCAATTGATAAGTAAACAAATATCATATCAATTGTAAATAAACAATCTTGATACCAATTGAAATTAAACATTACAAATTTTGAATTTCTAAACATAAATCTTGATACCAATTGAAATTATTATTCTTTTTAAGCATATGATATCAAATTGAAACTATTATTTTCTATCATAAAGTAAGGGAGTGGAATACAAAACCAATAGTAAAACAAAATACCAATTGAAAGATAAATTACGAGTTTTCTCCCTTTATGAAATACCAACTAAAACTATGCATAAGCTTGAATTAGCATACCAATTGAAAACTAATCAATTGAAACATAAATAAAACTCAAGCTTTAGCATAAACAAGATTTGTGCTCGACAATATAGGAATATAGGAAGCACAAAAAACACATATATGTATGAAAAGTTTGATACCAATCGAAATTGATACCATTTGAAATGAAAGCATACATACATAAAAATATATGAGTATACAAGAAATGTTAATATTGATACCAATTGAAAGAATCTAATGATACCAATTGAAACAATAATAATATCAAGTGTATATCTCATGTAACCTATCCTCCCAACTCATGCTCATGTTTAAAATGATTTTCAATGTAAAGCATACACAGGCATGGTCTCCCAACCAACCGCCCGTTGAAGGTAGGGGTTTTCAAAAATAGGTTTGAAAATATAGTATGTTTGAAAATCTCTACCATAGTGAAGAATACGAACTAGTTAAATAGAAAAACTTTTAAACTAGTACGAAATCCTTCAAGGAAGGAATAAAACAAATTGTTTTTCATGAAACACATGTAAATCACATGATCACTAAACACTCAAAGTCCATAAAGCTCATATCATACTCATGAAAACACAATCATGAGAAACATAATAAAGTGAGTGAACAAGTGTAATGTGAAACACACAATCATGAAAATATTCAATTAAGCTCAATTGAAATTCCTTAAAAACATGAAAACATGAAACACCAATTTTCATTAAAACAATCTATACTTCAAGGTATATGTATGTAATATACAAACTAAAGTATACATACATATCCAAACACAACGAGTCCACAAAGATGTATGCATGAAGGCACGTGGCTCAAAAGGATTTATATGTATAATCAATAGTTTGGACAAGATAGACATATACATGAAGTTAAACATATAATCATAAAACATGTCCAAAAGGGAATACAAGTTTAAAATGCATGAATCATCAAAACTAGACTATACTAGCACATCTAATGGGTACAAAAGAGCGTTCAAGCACAAACAAATAATGATCTATTTGTGGCCCACTATATGTACAAGTATATATCCTAGTTTTAATTAAAACTAACATTTAAACATGTAATCAAAACATGAAGCATAAAAATAAAACATCATAAACATCCATATGATCATTATGTATATGCATGTGCATTAGATCTAGAGCATACATATTAGTTAAAAATAAGGTGAGAATACATAGATATAAATCCATATAAGCAAGAAGTGTCTCAAGTAACTAAACATGTATATTACTAATCTAATAAACATGGTATAAGCATAATGAACAATAAACCATGGCATGCTATAAATTGATGAACATGAAAAACATGCAAATATAAACGGGAGTTAGAGATTGATACCAAAACCGATGAGGGCACCTCTCTAGTTCTCCAAACCAATGGTGGTCCTCTCCACCAAACTCCCCTTGAAAGTAATGCATCCAAAATGTTTTCTTTAAGCACGGAACGCATCCACTTCAAGGCACCAATACTCTCACGTTATGCGAGAGCCCACACCTACATCAAAAATCATGGGGGTGGCCTTTGGTACCCATATTCTTTTGGGTCCATAGGGGTTAGTACCTTTCCTAACTCAAACAAAATTATTTGCTAAATTTTCATCATGTATACGATCATAGCAAAATCTAGCAAGGTGGCCCTTACGACCACAATGTGTACAAGTGTACACATGAGCATACATAGTGTTAAGATTGTGCCGTGAGGAGCATGTGTATGCCGTGTATGGTGTGCATGCAATAATGGAACTTGTTTCTTTCAAACCAAGGATTCCAAGCGTGTATGGTTCATGGCACAATGGCTCAAAGTGGAGCCCAAACAATCAACACTTTTCTTCAAAATATTTATATCATTTTCAATACTTGAAGATAAAGTGGAGCATGCAATAGGTGTGCTAGAAGAAGAAGCTACACTAGCATGGAAAACATGAGTATCTATGCCATTTTTTAAAGATTCATTTTTCTTTAAAACTAAATCTAATCTTTTGTGATGAAATCAATTTCATTTTTCAAAGAATGATTATCTTTTAAAATAAAATCTAATTTTGAAGATAAAACTTCATTGTTTTTCACAACATCATCACAATCATTTTTACTTTTCAAAAATTCATTTTCCTTTATGGCAAGGTCTAGTTAAGATTTAAGTGAGTCACGTTCACTACAAATCTCTTCCCTCTCTTGCAAAATTAAATCAAATCTTGAACACAAATCCTCATATTCTTCTTTTAATTCAAAATTCTTCTTTTTCAAAAGATCATGCTTTTCCAAAAAAAATTCAAACTTTTTAGCAAGTTCCATATTTAAGGTTTGAACTTCTAAATACCCATAGCAATAGGAACTAGTGCTATCATCTAGATGAGATTTCGATTGTACCTCAACGGAGTCATTCCCTTGGAACATGAGGCAATGCTCGTCGGACTTGTCTCTCCTAGATCTTCTCATCTTTTCGATAATCTTTGGTAGCTCGGGAGAAGTCAAAATGCTCCAAACTGCAAAAGCCGAATCATAGTGAGCAAACACATGTAAGAAATCTTTATCAAGAGATGCTCTAAGTGTCTTAAGGGCTAATGCATTTGCCTTTTTATGCTTGCTATCATTTGGGTAGGATTCTTTAGTAATGGCTTGATAAACTTTAAGTCCTAGGGTTTTCAAATGACAACTCATCTTGGCCTTCCAAATATCATGTCTAGAAATATCAAACATAGGAGGGCAATCCATGAGTGCAAATTAAATGTGTGCAAATAAAAATGCAAATGAAGATTAGCAAAGCAAGATCTCACTCCTAGGTGGTTAAACCTAAATATCAGGAGCGTAGGCTCTGATACCAATTGAAATCACCTAGAGGGGGGTGAATAGGTGATAATGCTAATCTAATGAACTAAATGCGGAATTTAATAACTAATTGCAATTACTCTTAATGCAACCAATAAGTGATGCACACACAACCAAGCCAAGCATATAAATATGAATGATCAATACGAAATAATGCAAGGCACAATCAAAGAGAGAGAGAGAGAGAGTAAGAGTCAATGGATCAAGCGCAAACAACAAGATTTGTTTCGAGGTTCGAGCACCCAGCTCTACGTCCCCGCCTTCACCCAGAAGGATTTCGAATCCACTAGCTTGTCCACAAAGGACTCCCACACAGGGAACCTCCACCGAGGATTTGGGGCAATACAATAACTAGGAGTACCCAACTCCTCTCTTTACAACCACAACCTCTCACTAGAGGCTAAGCACCAAGCCAACAAAACTATCACCTCACAACTTGAGGGATAAGCACAAAGCTAAATAAGGATCACCTCACAACTTGAGGGATACAACCCAATTGCACAACCTCCTCAACACTATGAGGGAAAGGCACAAAGCCAAGCAAAAATAGGGTTTACAACTTGGTGATCAAAAGATCACAAACCAATCTCTTTTTCCCACAAACACAAAGATCCTATAGATAGGATAGAATGAAGCTCAAGTGTGAGAAAAACCAAAGGAATGGAAAACAAATACTCAAAGAAAATCCTTGGGAAAAACTGAAATCAAGATATAGAAGTTGAATCAAAAACACTTTTCCCAAAAACACTTTTCTTTGATTTTCCAAACCCTAGAAAAACACTAAATAGATTGTAAACTTTAGAGCCCAAAACTTCTTTTTGATTGCTGTAAAAACACTGGAGAGTAGGAAAATATTAGCACAAAAATTCTTAGAGAAAACTGGCCACTAATGGGGTATTTATAGCCCCTAGAAAAATATAGCCGTTGGCAGCTAAAACTGCCAGAAATGGCCTACCGGTCGACCGAACGGTCGACCGGCCAACGGTCGATTTTTGACCGTTGGCAGCTACCGGTCGACCGCCCGGTCGACCGGCCCCAGAAACAGAGAGCAACGCTCTCTGTCCGGTCGACCGCTCGGTCGACCGGGAGCAACCCGATAGTGGGTTGCTCTCAGTCGGTCGACCGGTCGGTCGACCGGCCGACTGACACGGCTACGTGCACAATCTTGTGCACGTCCGGTCGACCGCTACGGTCGACCGCCAGAGCCTGGCAGCCAAAATCTGGGACTGAAAAACTGAATTTTTAAAGTCTTAAAAATTCCCATAAAATATCTAAAAATCCACAAAAATAGTTTTCTCATTTTACATTGATATATAAACATGTGGTAAAAATTACAACACAGAAATCAAACATTTTGAACCATTTTTGTGTTAAGGAAATATTGCCGAAAACCGAAAACCAAAAACCGTATTTTCTAAAACTTGGATTTTTCAAATGGAAATCCGATTTTTTCAAAACTCATCCAAATACAAAAACATGATATTTAAACACTTTGAAGCATGTTGCATATGGATATAATTCAATATACAAGAAACATATATATATTCATGTTTTTGACTTTAATTCCGAAAATACGTTTTGTTAAAAACACAAAACCTAAATACATGAATAGGTATGTCAAACTTAAGTTTATTGAAGACATGAAGCATACATGTATATAGAATGAATCTAATATACATAAAACCATTTAAACTCGTTTTGATCTAACTATTCATGAAAACCAAGATCGGTTAAACCAATCAAACCGAAAACCAATATCCAAAACATAAAACGTGTGTGTGTTGTGAACTTGAGCATATCATACTATTCTAATCTTTACAAATGGATCTAAACACAAACTAAACTAGATACCAAGGTCTTCTTGTAGAGCGCCGTCTCCAAGCCGACTCGATCCAAAACTTCGTGATTCACCGAGCTTGACTCCAATGAGTGCTATAAATGATCTTGACGCTCGGGCTCTGGAATCACCATGTGAAAGCTTCCAAACCATCTTGTTGAAGCTAATCACCAACTAATATCTCGATTAATGATCTGAAACTAAACATCACAAGATTATTAGTACACATAACTACATGAGTTAATCATCATCAAAACTAGAGTAGAAAGCCTCTGGGCCAACACAATTTAGCTTCAAATATATTTGAACAACTTATTTTTGTATTTTTGAATGTTTTGAGAAAAACTTTTTCTTATTTACAAAATTAGTATTTGAAAAGTATATTTTTATCTCAAGAAATGTATTTTAATTCATCAAAAATAAGTCAATATTATTTTAGATGTGTATTGGATCCTTTCTTTACACATTGAGCTTAAATTGAGTTTCAATAACTTGTTTTTCTATTCATAATAGTTTTAAAAAAAATCAAATCTTCATTTAGAAGTTTAGTTTTAGATAATGCAGTTTTTATTTTAAAGATGAATTTTTATACCTCAAAAATAGTTCACATGTTTGCAATATGTTGTGATTTTTGATCACATGTATTTGTGCTCTATTGTATTTATACGAACTTATTTTTGTAAAATTTATCGAAATTTATTTGAATTTATTTAGGTTTAAAAAGATGTTTTAAAATACTCAATATATTGTTTTTGGGCTAAAGCCGGTCGACCACACGATCGACCGATGGCAAAGCTCATTTGCTCTGCTGATCGACAGTGTGGTCGACTGACATGCACAGACGTGCACCAAGCCTAAGGAACTAGAGCTCGGTCGACCGGGCGGTCGACTGTAGTAGAGTTCGACCGACCAACCGACTTATCTTGCAAAGCTTTCGGGTTTTGCTCGGTCGATCGGGCGGTCGACCGGCAACCCCCAATGGCTAAAAATATAGCTGTAGAGCGGTCAACTGCCCGGTCGACCGCAAGGCTAATCTGGTATGGGTTTGAGCCTAACGGCTAGTTTTTTTGGCCTATATAAATGGGTTTTTTGCCAGATTTTCAACAAGATTTGGAAGAGCAATATTTCCTACATTCTACAGAGTTTTTAAGTAAAGGTTTTAAAGAGTTTTTGAGTTTAAAATCCACATTTCTATTGGGTTTCAAAGTTTTGAAAAATCAAAGAAAAGAAAATTTGGGAAATTCTAGTTTCAAGTTTTCAATTTCTATATCACTCAAGAAGTTTTCCCAAGTATTTTCTTTGTGCTTCATTTTCAAAATATTTGTTTTCTCATAAGTGTGAGCTATTCATTGCAAAGTCTATTCTATAGGATCTTGTATTGTGAGAGGTGTTATTTGTGATCTTTGTGATCACCAAGTGTTGTGACTATTCTCTTTTACTTTGTGTTTTGACTTTGTGCCTTCCCTCTTGTGTAGTGGTGATTGCTTTGTGCATAGGATTTATGCCTCCTCTTATGTAGAGGATTGGGTTTGTATCCTATGTAGAGTTTCTTAGTAGAGATAGTAGAAATCCTTCTCACGGTGAAGGCGGGACGCAGAGCATGTTGCTCGAATCTCGAAACATATTCTTATGTTTGCGTTTGGTTATCTCTCTTTAAACTCTATTATATCTTGTGTTGCTTCTATTGTTCATATATATTTGATATTATTTGTGTGCTCATACTTGTTATAATCTAAGAGAGCTATTGAAGCACCTCAACTCTTACAAAAGAGGAATCTTGAGGAGAAGTTTTAGAGACCTTCACCGAAAATTCAGCTTCACTCTTTGAATATCACTTATGTCCAATCTTGTTAGTATAAAAGTTTTTAAATCCGCATTATTTGTCATTAGATTAGCACTACACATATTCACCCCCTTTAGGTGTACTTTCAAGGTGTCAAGTAAAAACACGGTACGTGTTAGCACATCAAGTGAAATCATGTCAAGCGATAACACATAAGATATTAACTATCGAATAATATGATGCAGAAAAACAGTACCTGAAAGTACACCTAGAGGGGGGGTGAATAGGTGTACGGCTAATCTAGGGACAAATAATGCGGAATTAAAACTAAATGCAACACACTTAGTTTAACCAAAGAGTGTAGCCGAATTCCCGGTGAAGGGCTCTGGACTATCTCCTCTAAATTCCTCTAAATAAGAGTTGAGGTGCTATATGAAGCTCTCTTGGTTAAACACAAGTGAGGCACACAATCAAGCCAAGCATATATATGATATGACAATAAGATGCAATGCACAATGTAAGAGAGAGAGAGTTAGAGAAAGTGGATCAAACGTAAACACACGGATATGTTTCGAGATTCAAGCTCACAGCTCTACATCCCCACCTTCACACAGAAGGATTTCCACTAACTCGTTCACACAGGACTTCCCGCACAGGGAACCTCCACTGAGGATTTGGGCAAATACAATTTGGGAGTACACAACTCCTCTCTACAACCTCTCACTAGAGGTAAGGCACAACTCAAATCACCTCTACACTTAGAGGGATAGGCACTTAGCCAAACAATGATCAACCTCTCACTAGAGGGTACCAACAAACTCAATCACCTCTACACTTAGAGGGATAACCACAATCCAATGCACAACCTCCTCTACACTTAGAGGGCAAGGCACAAAGCCACAAGCAAATGGATGAATACAACTCTTGGTGGTTTCAACAAACCACAAACCAAATCTTTCTCATAAAACAATGATCCTAATAGATAGGATAGATAGATAAGCTCAAGAGTGAGAAAATAAAGTGTTTGGAATAAAGAAAAATGCTTAGAAAAATCTCCAAATAGATATAGAATTTTAGATCAAAAACCAATTCCCAAAAGACTCTAATTTCTTTGAATTTCCCCCACTTTAAAAACAAATAAAGATTAAAACTTTTGAACCCAAAAACTTTTACTGAAAAACACTTAAAGGATGTGAAAATTTTCTCTCTTAAAAACTTGTTTAAAACAGCTCAAGATGGGGTTATTTATAGGGCTCTAAAAATTCTGCCCGTTGCAATTTGGAAAAGCCCAGATTGCCCCTCCGGTCGACCGGCCGGTCGACCGGCCAACGGTCATATTTCTGACCATTGAGCCTCCGGTCGAGCGCCCGGTCGACCGGGCCAAAGCGCACGGTCGACCGCCCGGTCGACCGGCCCCCACCGAGAGTGGGGTGATCTCAGTCGGTCGACCGTAAGGTCGACCGGCCAAATCAGTTGGCCTTTGTGCACGTCCTGTGCACATCGATCGACTGGGACGGTCGACCGACCACTGGTCCGGTCGACCGCCTGGTCGACCGCCAGAGCCTGGCAGGGAAAAATTATAGGATTTAAAAACTCGACTTTTTAACTTCAAATAAATCCCATAAAATCACATAAATTCCACAAAATACAGTTCATATTAGATCTTTGAAATACAAATATGTGTGATAAAAATTCAACACATATTTCAAACAATTTGAACCATTTTTGTGTTCTTGAAATTTTGCCTTAAACCAAAATCCGTATTTTTCAAAACTAGGATTTTGAAATGGAAATCCGATTTTTTCAAAACACCTGTAAATACAAAAATATGATATTGAAACAACTTTGAAGTATATTGTATATGGATAGAATCCAATATACATGAAAGGTATTATATCTATGTTTTTGACATTAAGTCAAAAAATAAGTTTTGTTTAAATATAAAACTCCAAACTCATGAAATAGACTATCAAAATAAGTTTTTCTAAATAGATAAAGAATAGATGTATATAGATCAAATCTAATATACATTAAACCAAATAAACTTGTTTTGATTCTATCTATTCATGAAAACCATATATATGTAAACCGAAACCAGTTAAACCGAAAAATCAAACATGAAACTTGTGTGTGTTTTGTGAACTTGAGTATATCACACTATCTAATCTTTATAATGAGATCTAAAAAAAATCTTAAACTAAACAAACCGATGTCTTCTTGTAGAACTCTGTCTTCAAGTTGACTCGATCCAAATGCGATCCAATGAGCTTGACTCCAACCGAGTGCTAGATGAAAACTTGACGCTCGAGCTCTTGAATCATCATGTGAAAGCTCCAAAACACATTTGTTGAAGCTAATCACCTACTAATATCTTGATCAAATATCTGAAACTAAATATCAGAAGATTATTAGTAAACTATAACTACATGACTTAATCATCATCAAAACTAGAGTGAAGGGCCTCTGGGCCAACAGTCTCCCCCTTTTTGATGATGACAAAACTCATGGAGTTATATATGTATGGATTAAAGTTAAGCATCATAGAAGCTCTCCCTTAACCCATGCATATCAAGAAACATAAAGAATATGCAATAAATGCTCAACATAAATATGCATAAACATGCATAAATAAACATATATGCATAACATGCATATAGAAAACAAACGCTCTTATACCAATTAAAAAAAATGGAAAACAAATGTTCTTTATAATGCTCTTGATATCAATTGTAAAAACAATGAAGTAAACATGCTCTTGATACCAATCTTAAAATTTTTAAAAAGTAAACATGAAGTAAAACATGCATATAGAAAACAACGTGCATATAAACTCCAAACATATCTCTCCCCCTTTTTGTCAATTCATTAACAAAGGGGCAATAAAAAAACATTTTTCTCAAAGGGCATAAATAATATTTTTCTCCCTTTTTGCATAAAACAAACAATAAAGATATAAAAGAGAAGAGGTTAAGCTTCCCTTGCATATAAGCAATACATATCAAAACAATGTGATACCAATTGAAAAAATATATATCTATATACCAATTGAAAGAAAGTATACATATCATAAATCTTGATACCAATTGAAACTATTAATACCAATTGAAAGTATTGATTCCAATTGAAGATATTTTATAATTTTGAAGGTATTTTATACCAATTGAAAGTATTTTGTAATTTTGATACCAATTTGAAAATAAAAACCAAATTTATTTAAAAAAGATACCAATTTAAAATGAAACATGATACCAATTGGAAATATTTTTCATTAGGAGCGTATGATACCAAATTAAAAAAATCAATATCATTTTTCAATTATTTTTCAACATTAAGCGTGGGAGTAAATATCAATTGTAAACAAAATCAATTGAAAGGTAAAACATGAATTTTCTCCCCCTTTATGAAATACTAATGAAAACGATGCATAAGCTTGTATAGGATACCAATTTAAAATAATTGTCATTAAGGATAAAATCAAGCTTAGCATAACAAGGTTTGTGCTTTAAGATATAAAGATATAATAAGCACAATCAAAACACATATATATGTATGAAAGAGTAAATACCAATCAAAATTGATACTATTTGAAATTGAAGCATACATATATAAAAACAAATATGAGTATACAAAATCAATGTCAATTGTGATACCAATTGAAAACACAATAACGATTAAGTGTATAACTCATACTCCCTACCATTTCATGCACATGTTTAAATTGATTTTCAATAATGCATACAAGACATGGTCGTCCAGCCAACCGCCCATTAATGGGTAGGGATTTTCAAAAATAGGATTTGAAAATATAACATGTTTGAAAAACTCTACCAAAATAAAGAATACGCAACTAGTTTTATGATAAAACTTGTAAACTAGTATGAAATCCTTCAAGTAAGGAATAAAATAATAACATATCCATGAAACATGAAAATCACTCAACCAATGACACTCAAAGTCAATAAAGCACATATCATACTCATGAAAACAAAGTCATGAGAAAACAAGAATGATGTGAGTGTACAAGTATTATGTGAAAGACATAGTCATGAAAATAAGACATTTAAGCTCAATATAAAATTCCTTTATAAAAATCATCAAAACTAAATCTACTTCAAGGTATATGTATGTTTTGTCTAAACTATAGGTATACATACATATCCCTAAACACAATTGAGTCTATAAAGAGATTTTGCATGAAAGGCAAATGACTCAAGGGTATACATGTATATCCAATAGTTTTGACAAAATTAGCATATACATGAAGCTAAAACACATAATCATGAAAACATGTACAAAATAGGAATACAAGTCAAAATGCATGAATCATCAAAACTAGGCTATACTAGTACATCTAATGGGTACAAATGAGCATTCAAGTACAAACATAACATAATCTATTTGTGGCTCACTAGTTTTACAATTATATACTCAAGTTTTAATGAAAACTAACATCTAAACATGTAATCAAATCATGAAGCATAAAACAAAAACATAAACCAACATGATCATTATGTAAATACACATGTCTTAGATCTATGATATACATAATAGCTAAACAAATGTGAGAACACAAAAGTATAGATCCATATAAACATGGCTGTATCTCAAAATACTATATGTGTATGTCATAAGTCTAATTATCATGGCATATGGCATAATGAGCACAAAAATATGGCATGCTAAAAATCAACAATATGAAAGCATGTAAACAATAAATGAGAGTTAGAGATCGTTACCAAAATCAAGAGGGTACATCTCTATGTCTCCAAACCAAGGTGATCCTTCCACCAAACTCCCCTTAAAAGTGATGCATACAAAACAGTCACCATTAAGCTCGGAACGCATTCACCTCAAGGCACCATCACTCTCACGTCAAGTGAGAGCCCACACCTACATCAAATAAAATAGGAGTGGTCTTTGGTACCCATACTCTTTTGGGTCCATGGGAGTTAGTACCTTTCCTAAACTAAACAAATATATTTGCAAAATTTTCATTATGTATCCTATCATAACAAAATCTTGCAAGGTGGCCCTTGCGTTCACAATGTGTACATGCGTACACATGAGCATACAAAGTGTTATGAGTGTGAACGTGAAGAGTATGTGTATGCCGTGATTTGTGTGCATGCAAATTTAGAACATGTTTCTTTCGAAACATGGATCCCAACCGTGAGTGGTTCATGACACATTGGCTCAAAGTGGAGCCCAAACAATCAACACTCTTCTTCAAAACACAAATATCATTTTTAATACTTGAAGATAAAGTGGAGCATGCAATAGGTAAGCTAGATGATGAAGCTACACTAGCATGACAAATATGTGAATCAATGTCATTTTACAAAGTAGTATTTTTCTTTGAAAACAAATCCAAATCCTTTGAAATAGAAATAATTTTATTTTTCAAAGAATCATTCCTTTTTAAAACAAAAATAAGTTTTGAAGATAGAACTTCATTTTTCTTCAAAACTTCATTGCAATCATTTTTATTTTTCAAAATTTTGTTTTCATTAAGTGCAAGTTCAAGTTGGGACTTCAATGAATCACGTTCATTTGAGATCTCAACTTTCTCTTGCAAAATCACTTCAAGTTTAGAAGACAAATTTTTATTTTCTTCTTTTAAAACAAATTTTTCTTTTTCAAAAGTTTATATTTTTCTAACAATTTTTCACACACAATGGATAGTTCTTCATTCAATGCATCAGGATCAACATAATCATCACCTGAAGAACTAGCACAATCATCTAGTTGGGTTTCCGAATTTACCTCAAAGGAGTCATTCTCTTGGACCATATAGCAATGTTGTTCGGATTCTCCTCCACTATATTTCATCTCCACATGATTCGTCTTTTGGAGTGCGGGAGAGGTCAAAGTGTTCCACACTGCAAAAGCGAAATCACAATGAGAAACCATAGAAAGATATTCTTTGTTAAGCGTGCTTCTAAGTTCCATTAGGGCTTGTGCATTGGCCTCTTTATGCTTTCTATTATCAAGATAGAATTTCTTGGTAGCGGCAAGGAAAACATGCAATCCTAGGGTTTTTAGGTACATGGACATCTTAGCCTTCCATACAACAATGGTGGAAGTATCAAACATAGGAGGGGTCATGAAGTCTATGAGTGTGCGTAAACAATATAAGTGTGCAAATGCAAATCTAGATTAGCTAACCAAGATCTGACTCCTAGGTGGTTAAACCTAATATTAGGAGCGTAAGCTCTGATACCAATTGAAAGTACACCTAGAGGGGGGTGAATAGGTGTACGGCTAATCTAGGAACAAATAATGCGAAATTAAAAACTAAATGTAACACACTTAGTGTAACCAAAGAGTGCAGCTGAATTCTCGGTGAAGGGCTCTGGACTATCTCCTCTAAATTTCTCTAATAAGAGTTGAGGTGCTATATGAAGCTCTCTTGGTTAAAAACAAGTGAGGCACACAATCAAGCCAAGCATATATATGATATGACAATAAGATGCAATGCACAATGTAAGAGAGAGAGTTGAGAAAGTGGATCAAACGCAAACACACGGATATGTTTCGAGATTCGAGCTCACAGTTCTACGTCCCCACCTTCACACAGAAGGATTTTCACTAGCTCGTCTACACAGGACTTCCCACACAGGGAACCTCCACTGAGGATTTGAGCAAATATAATTTGGGAGTACACAACTCCTCTCTACAACCTCTCACTAGAGGTAAGGCACAACTCAAATCACCTCTACACTTAGAGGGATAGGCATTTAGCCAAACAATGATCAACCTCTCACTAGAGGGATACCAACAAACTCAATCACCTCTACACTTAGAGGGATACCACAATCCAATGCACAACCTCTTCTACACTTAGAGGGTTAGGTACAAAGCCAAAGCAAATGGATGAATACAACTCTTGGTGGTTTCAACAAACCACAAACCAAATCTTTCTCACAAAACAATGATCCTAATAGATAGGATAGATAGATAAGCTCAAGAGTGAGAAAATAAAGTGTTTGGAACAAAGAAAAATGCTTGGGAAAATCTCCAAATAGATATAGAATTTTAGATAAAAAACCAATTCCCAAAGACTCTAATATCTTTGAATTTTCAACACTTTAAAACAAATAAAGATTAAAACTTTTGAACTCAAAAACTTTTGCTGAAAACACTTAAAGGATGTGAAAATTTTCTCTCTTAAAAACTTCTTTAAAACAGCCCAAGATGGGACATTTATAGGGCTCCAAAAATTCTGCTCGTTGCAATCTGGAAAAGCCCAAATTACCCCTCCGATCGATCGGCCAACGGTCATATTTCTGACCATTGAGCCTCCGGTCGACCGCCCGGTCGACCGGGCCAAAGCGCACGGTCGACCGGCCCCTACCGAGAGTGGGGTGATCTCAGTCGGTCGACCGCAAGGTCGACCGGCCAAATCACTTGGCCTTTGTGCACGTCCCGTGTACATCGGTCGACTGGGACGGTCGACCGACCACTGGTCCGGTCGACCGCCCGGTCGATCGCCAGAGCCTGGCAGGGAAAAATTATAGGATTTAAAAACTCGACTTTTTAACTTCAAATAAATCCCATAAAATCACATAAATTCCACAAAAAATAGTTCATATTAGATCTTTGAAATACAAATATGTGTGATAAAAATTCAACACATATTTCAAACAATTTGAACCATTTTTGTGTTCTTGAAATTTTGCCTTAAACCAAAATCCGTATTTTCCAAAACTAGGATTTTGAAATGGAAATCCGATTTTTCCAAAACACTTGTAAATACAAAAATATGATATTGAAACAACTTTGAAGTATACTGTATATGGATAGAATCCAATATACATGAAAGGTATTATATCTATGTTTTTGACATTAAGTCCAAAAATAAGTTTTGTTTAAATATAAAACTCCAAACTCATGAAATAGACTGTCAAAATAAGTTTTTCTAAATAGATAAAGAATAGATGTATATAGATCAAATCTAATATACATTAAACCAAATAAACTTGTTTTGATTCTATCTATACATAAAAATCATATATATGTAAACCGAAACCAGTTAAACCGAAAAACCAAACATGAAACTTGTGTGTGTTTTGTGAACTTGAGCATATCACATTATCTAATCTTTATAATGAGATCTAAAAAAATCTTAAACTAAACAAATCGATGTCTTCTTGTAGAATTCCGTCTTCAAGTTGACTCGATCCAAACGCGATCCAATGAGCTTGACTCTAACTGAGTGCTACATGAAAACTTGACGCTTGAGCTCTTGAATCATCATGTGAAAGCTCCAAAACACGTTTGTTGAAGCTAATCACCTACTAATATCTTGATCAAATATCTGAAACTAAATATCACAAGATTATTAGTAAACTATAATTATATGAGTTAATTATCACCAAAACTAGAGTGAAGGGCCTCTGGGCCAACAGTACCAACACAAGAAATCAATATGAATGCTGAAAAACATGCAACTTTTGAAAAGCAGTATAAGAGTTTCAAACTCTTCACAACTATTAAATAAAGAATTAATTAAACTATCAAGCACGCAAGTGAGTAAACAAGCAAGCAAACATCCAAGCGGAGCTAAGCAGAGCTGGAGCGAAGTTAACACACAACACTAGACACCATCACGTTCGGCGTGGTTACCACTCGCGGTGAAACTACCATGCGTGTGGTGTCGGGTAAACCGCTCCGCATCACTCATGACGAAGTGGCGCTCACAGCGTAACTCTACTCGAACGGAGTTAGCGATAAAGCGCTGAGTACTAGGTTCGCCTACCAGGCGTAGCTAAGAGACTTGACGGTTTGAACGCACTCCCTCTTTTGAGGAAGTGGGCGAGAGCCCAAAGGGCTAATAGACCCGAAGGTAGAGTAAGTACGTGCAGAGATAATAGTACCAAACACACGCATGTCAACATAGTAACAGATAACAATTAACTTATAATAGAGTAGTGAAGCCTAGAGGCTGAGCAAGGCAGAAATAAAGTCGGCGATCAGACAAGCGAACAATCAAGCGTAGCTAAGTAAGGCTGGAGCGAAGCTAGCACACAACGCTAAAGTCTATCACGCTCGGAGCGGTTACTGCTCGCGGTGAAGCTAACGCACGTGTGTGGTGGCGGGTAAACCGCTCCGCATCACCCATGCCGAAGTCATGCCCATCGCGTAACTACACCCGGATGGAGTTAGCAATAAAGCGCTGAGCGCTAGACTCGCCTACCAGGCGAGGCCAAATGACCTGACGGCTTGAGCGCCCAAAGGGCTGTAAGGATACCATAAGGTCTAAGTGCACTCCCAGTAGCTACCACGAAACACAGGGGTGTAAGGATAAGACCTACTGGGTAGCCAGCTCGGGAAGTGGACTATACCTGCAACCTGTACCAGTGTTAGTACCACACGATCACACATATAAGCATGATAATAACTAGACTATCCGTGAAGTGGTGAAGCCCGGAGGCTGAATGTGGAGCCTGGAGACTGAACGACCACGAAGGGTCAGCCACGCATGAAAACAAAGCAATAATAGAACACATCACAAGCAGAGTATATATGCACATGTATTAAAACATACTACTACAGGCATTTGTCACAGATCTAATATATATACAGTCTAAGACACTCGACCACATACATATACAGGTATACAAATCACATAAAAACAAATACAATAGGAAAATACAACCATACAAATTCTCTGAAAAATACAAATCAACCCATCGAAGCAGGAAAACACAATAAATGAGGCGAGAACACTTGCCTAAAATATCGAAAAACACCGTGAAATCCCCGAACTCTAAATACATGTACACGGGCCTGAGAAATTCACACCATCATAGGAGAGAGAGAGAGATAGAGAGAAAATAGACAAAGATTAAGAGAGAGAAAGAAGAGAGAGATGAGTACAGGAGAGAAAGAGAGACAGGGAGAGAGAAAGGAAGGGGAAGAGAGTATTGGTCGGCCCCTGCCAGTGGTGGCTGGAGGTGGCCCTGGCCGACGGTGGTCCCCAACAGAGAGGAGAGAGAGGGTGTGGGAGGAGAGAGAAAAAGAGGAAAAGAGGAAAAAGAGAGGAAAGAAAGAGAGAGATCAAGGGGGGAGAGAGAGAGAGATGCAAGAAAGGAGGAGGAGGGGACTGGCCGTCGGTGGCGGCTCTGGCCGCCGCAACCAAGTTCCAGGGAGAAAGAGAGGGGGGGGAAAGAAAGGAAAAAGAATGGAGAAAGAAAAAGAAGAAGAAGAGAGGGGAGTCGGTGGCGATTGTCGGAGGGAGTCGCGCTGGGTCAGCACCAGCGAGAGGGCAGCAGATCTAGCCCCTGAGGCGGCGATCTGGGGAGGAGAGGAAGAGAGAGATGCGAGAGAAAAAGAAAGAGAAAGAGAGAGGGGAGACAAAGAAGAGAGAGAGAAGGAGATCAGAGCCTAAGGGGTTGTCTCCATCCTTGGGTAGTCGCCGGCACAGGCAACGCGGCGACGGTGCTAGCTAAGGGGTGGCGGTTGGCTGAGGAGAGAAGGAGAGAGAAAGAGAGAGGGGAAAATATGAGAGAGAAAGAGAAAGAGAGAATGAGTGGGGGAGAGAGAGAAATCATTAAATAGGTTAGATATTTATGGGTAGTGGTGATTGTGCCACGTGGCAAGCTAGGGAGTGGGAAAAAGTGAAAAAACCCAAATTAAAATATTATATTAATGCGACAAAATCTGAGAAATTTAGAAAAATCTTCAAAAATACCTAGAGGTAGAAAACATCACTCTGAGAAATGATATGAAATCGATTTTTAGAAATTCAATCCCGTTTTCAAATTAAAAAATTCTAAAATCAACCGATGATATCAACTAACACCAAATCCTGTCGAGTTTTGATAAATTCATAAAAATCTTCAAAAATAAATTAAAGTAGAAAATGTGATCTTAAGAAATAATATGAAAGAGAATTTTAAAAATTCAACTCCGTTTGTAAATTAAAAATCTTGGAATCGACCTGCGCCACTGGTCGACACCGATTTTGAAGATTTTGCAAAATAATTCAAAAACATTTTAGAAAATTATGAAAAATCTAAATTAAAAAATGATAGTTAAAACTAAAATTGATCAAATTTGACTACCGAAAGGACGAAATCGAGTAATACACTAGGATCAGGTTCCCTGTTTAGACTCAGGCTTACTCTGAGTGTAAGAATCTGAATCCAATACAAATTGTTAACATAAATAATCACAAAACAAAATAAATATGGTAAGAAATAAAATCAAAATATGATCAGAAAAATCAGAACACGTATTTAAGTACGTATTCTGGGAACGGGGTGTTACAGTTTTCTGAAGTAGAATCAGTTTCCTTTTCAGGCGATAGTTTTCTCTTCTGGTGGAGTTAGAATAGGATTTAGATTATATTCAATGAAGGTTTGATTCTAAAGATTAAAGAGTCTAGAATCCTTCTAAATCAAGAAGATCAACTCCTAATAGGATTGATCAAGATTCTTCAAGAGTCCAATGGCCAAGATCATCTCATAGTCCAAATAGGAGTTGTATTATAAAATCTTATAAATAAAAAATTATAACTTAGGATATAGGTGGAGCAGAAGAACAAAAAAAAAAGTTGTGATGAACAACAATGTAAGGCCCTAAAAAGTCAAGAAAGAGAGGAGCAAGGTGAAGGCACATAGAGAGAAGGTATACTCTTGTAATCTATGTGTAGATTCAATGAAAAAGTGAATACTCTTGTGTCATCAAGAGGAATGTTAGATCTCTTTATATCATGTTTATTAATAAAGCTCTCTCAAGTTTTCTTCCCATGGACGTAAGCTAAGTTTGGGCCGAAACATGTTACATTGTGTATTCTTCTTCTTGTATCTTTTAATATTCCTCTTGTGTGCTCGAGGTAATCGATCTCATGAAGTGCTTGAGGTCATCGATGGGAATCTCCGTATCTCCTAACTATTGGTATCATAGTAAGTATGGCATCTCGAGTTATGCATGCGACACAAATATAATCGGTATATATCTATCATGTCAAAAACTTAAATGCTAGTTTTAGATGTACTTTCTCGAACATGCATGACAGTAGAAGACTGAGCGATCATTGAGGATGCTCTGCTTGAAATCATCTCGTACCATCTCTTAGCCTTGGGAGCACATATCAATAAATTGTGAGGCACTTGACGCGAAGACACAGTTTCCTTCTAGCTCAAGAAAAACGTATGGTGGAGAACATGGAGATAAAAAGGTGGGTACTTAATTATTTTCTCCTAAATTAATATGTTCTCTTCAGCTGTCATTTTTTTCCTCATATGATAACTTAAGTAACAAATAGAAACCATCTATTTTGTGAGATTGAATATCATCCGTTGAATTCAAATTTCAGATGATAGTGCCAATCACCTATCTTAGCCTTAGTCAATATCTCATTCGTTTGGTCTCTTGCCCACATTACTGTCACTAGCCCGTCCATTTGTCTACCGTGTCAGTCATATATAATCCAAAAGCTTATACTGATAGGTAGAGACCCTATTCTTAATCACACATGATGACCTATCAAATCTTCACTTTCATAATATGTGATGCTCGAAGGAACTACATAGGCCAATAAAATCCATCAATACATGATGCTGATAAGAATTACATGAATAATCATCTTATGATGCTTACATGAATTACATGAGTCGACAAATTTTTCAACTTAAAAATCCCTCATTTAACACTTAGAGGTACAAATTTCATGGACAACTCAAGCGTGCACGTGCATTCAATACTCGGGCTTATCAATACCAGGTCCAAACTCCACATCCAATACTTATGATTACAAAAGTTATATCAAAACTCTCATAAGACTATAACCAAGCTTTGTTACTAATTTGTTGTAACAAGCTGAACCATTGAGAAAGCAAAACCCGTGAAGACACAAATATGGACTAAGATTGACTAAAATCTCAAATTGAGAGGTAGATACTCGATTTTTTATTTTATGTTTCTCACGTATACTTAGTAATTTTTTAATATAAAGCAAATTTTAGTCGACTGAACAATTACAAATTCAAATCAAATTTGGAAATAAAATTAGAACCCGGTTGTTAACCTCGGGTTCTTAAATAACATCAAAGAATGACAATCGGACTCGTTCGGGAGCATCCACTGAGACATGACACAAATTTAGTTGATTTTAATTAATAAAAATAACCTCTAATTATCCATCAGAATATGATTTTTTTTTTTAAAAAGGAAAGAACAGAAAAAGAAAAGAAAACCTTATAAAAATTGTGTTAAAAGAAACAGCAAGAAGAAAGACAAGCTTGTTATCAATACATGCAACGTGTTGTGATAGTCAAAGAAATTGGCTATCCACCAAACATTTAACAATCCTCCACCTATCAACCGCCATAATAAATATGGTTACTATTGACTTCATAATAATCTAAAGTTTATCTATAAATAGGTCCTTCCTGATTCATTTTAATATACACTTCAAAAATCAATAAGAATTCATTCTTCTACTATCTCTCTAGAATTCTTTATCTCAGTGTTATAGTTTCTCGGGTTTTACAATACGTTATCAGCACAAGCGTTCTAATTCTGTCACCAGCCTCTACCTCTATTAACTCAGGGAAAAGTTTTATCATAAGCCTCTACCTCTACTAGCTAAAGGTAAAAGTCTTGTCACAAGCCTCTTCCTCTATTAGCTCAAGGAAAAGTCCTGTCACAAGCCTTAGCCTCCACCTCTACTATCTCAAGTTATTACCATGTCAAATTTTGCAAAGGTTGAGTCCATTCCACTTGATATCACCAGAAGGAATTATATGTCTTAGGCTATTGACATAGAAATGCATCTCGAGTCAATGGGTCTCACTGAGACAATAAAAGAGATGAACTCTACGTCGTTACAAGATAAGGCAAAAATGACGATGTTTATACGTAGACATCTTGACGATGCTTAAAATGTAAATATCTCACAGTAAGAGACCCAAATGTCTTGTGGAAAAATCTCAAAAAAAATTTGATCATTAAAAGGAAGTTGTTCTTTCTACCACAAATGATGAATGGAACGCTTTGCGTTTCCAAGACTTCAAGAAAATCAATGATTATAACTCTGCAATGTTCAGAATAATATCTCAATTGAAATTCTGTAGAATGGACATCACAGATGAAGTAATGTTGGAGAAAACTTACTCCACATTTCATGCATCTAATATAACACTGCAACAGCAATATCGGTAGTGGGGTTTTAAGAAATATTCTGAACTAATTTTATCTCTTCTTGTGACAGAGAAGAATAATGAACTTTTGATAAAGAATCATCAGTCTCGTCCTAATGGTTCAGCAGTATTTTTAGAAGCAAATGCTGTATTAAAATATTGATGATGATATAATCATGGTCGTGGTTATGGAAGCGGTCGAAATGGTTATTACAACACTTCATAAGGTCAAATTAGTTATTACAATCTTTCTTAAAACAACGTGATCCACAAGAAGCATCATATGGAAAGACATGATAAAGGAAAAAGATGTTCGTGAAAGTTCTCTACGGAATCCTAAAGATTCCTATTATAAATGTGATTCTAAAGAGCACTGGTCTCGAGTCTGTCAAACACTAGAGCACTTTAGTAAGCTTTACAAGGCACCATTGAAAGGGAAAGAAAAGAAAGTGAATTTTACTGAACATGATGATCATATAGATGTTTAACTCATCTTGATGCTTCAGATTTTATTGATGTTTTTGCTGATTTTTCAACTCATCGTGATTCTATGAATACTGATGATAATTAGATATATGATTGTATTACTATATTTTGATATTTGTAATTGTCAAAATTATCTTTAAATATAATATTTTATTTATAATAATATGTTAAAATTTTATTCTCATCAAATGATTTATTTTTGCATGAAGCTTAATATAGATTATACTAAATGATGAAGTCAAGATCAAAACCGGAGATATTTGCATACCAGATAGTGGTACAACAAACACTATTCTCAAATATATAAGGTACTTCTCTAATTTAAAACCAACAAAGATAATTATCAACAGAATATTAGGTTCTGTAGACTTGATTGAAAAAACTGATAAAGCCAGCTTCATATTGTCAAATGGAACAAAGTTTTTCATAAAAGATGTTTTGTTTTCACCAAAGTACAAAAAAATTTGTTGAGTTTTAATGGCATATATCCTCATGGATATGATACTCAGTTTGCAATTGAAGGAAATATAAATATATGTATCTTACTACTTATATATCAGGAAAGAAGTACATATTAGAAAAACTATCAAAGATTTCTTTAGGATTGCATTACACATATATAAATATGATTGAGTTACATATGATAGTTAAAGAAGATACACAAACATTAACTTTGTGGCATGACCGTTTAGGTCATTCTGGTTCATTAATGATGCGAAAAATTATTGAGAATTCACATGGACATATCTGTAAGGGCTAGAAGATCCTTCAAACCAGTAAAATTTCATGTGAGGCTTATTCTCTTGAAAAATTAATCATGAGACCATCACCAGCTAAAATAAAAACTGAATCACCTATATTTTTTGAACGCATTCAAGGTGATATATGTGGGTCTACCACTGTTTGGACCATTTCGATACTTTATAAGTATGGTATTGATAGAAACCTCCAATAGATGGTCACATGTTTGTCTATTATCAACTTGCACTGTGACGTTTGCAAGATTTCTTACTCAGATAATTAGATTACAAGTACAATTTTTTGATTATACAATCAATAAAGTTAAACTTGATAATACTGGTGAGTTTATATTTCAAGCTTTTAATGATTATTGTATGTCAATTGAGATAGTTGTTGAACATCCTATTGCCCATGTACATACATAAAATGGTTTAGCTCAATAACTGATTAAGCGTCTTTAGCTTATTTCTAGATCATTAATAATGAGAACAAAACATTCTATTTCTATATGGGGTCATGCAATTTTATATGCTACATCATTAATTCGCATTAGACCAAGTGCATATCATGAGTACTCCCTATTACAATTAGCATTTGGTCAAAAATCAAATATTTTTCATCTCAGAATTTTTGGTTGTGCGGTATATGTACCGATTGCTTCACCAAAATATACAAAGATGGGTCCTTAAATAAGACTGAGAATATATGTCGGGTATGAATCTCCTTCTATTATAAGATATCTTGAATATAAGACCGGTGATATTTTTACAACTTTATTTGCCCTGCCATTTCAATGAGGCAATTTTTTCAACATTAGGGGAAGAAAAGAAACAGATAGAAAAGGAGATTACATAGAGTGAACCATCCTTATTGTATTTTGGTCTTCACACAAAATAATGTGAGTCAAAAATATAAAAGATTATGCATTTACAAGAAATAGCAAATCAATTATCAGATGCGTTCACTGATACAAAAAGAGTGACTAAATCATACATATCAACTGTAAATATTTCTGCTCAGATTGAAATCCCAAAAGGACAATCCAAAAATAAACACTAAAGAGTCTAAGACACGCTTGAAATGTGGTAGACCAATCAATTTTAAAGATAAAAATCCTCCAAAAAAAGAACAAATAAGCATGATGACCCCAATACGGAGGAATGCGTCCCCGAAGAAACACAAAATAAGATAAATTAAGAGATAGAAAATCCTAAAGGTATAGAAAATCATGAGATTTATATTGATTATGTCAATATAGAAAGATTATGAAATCAAAATGAGATAAAAAATATGGATGAAATATTTTTCCTATTCCATAGGATTTGATATCGTTAATGGAAGTAAGGATCTTGGACCAAGATCCGTTAGTGAATGTCAAAATAGACATTATTGGATTAAATGAAAAGACGTTAAACATGCTGAATTGAATTTACTTAATAAACATAAAATATTTGAACCTATTGTCCTCACGCCTGAAGCCGTGAGAGCAGTAGGATACAAATGGTATTTATGCGAAAGCACAATGAGAAAAACAAGATTGTGAGGTACAAATCTCGACTTATTACACAAGGTTTTTCACAAAGACCTGAAATTTATTATGAAGAAACGTATTCTCCATTAATGAATGCAATTATGTTTAGATATAAGCAGCCTAACAGTTTTTAAAATTTTAGAAATGCGTCTTATGAATGTTGTTACAGCTTATTTATATGGATCGCTTGATAGCGATATTTATATAAAAATCCCTGAAAGATTTAAGATGCCTGAAGTATCAAGTTCAAAACCCAAAGAGTTATATTCGATCAAATTACAAAGATCGTTATATGGGTTAAAGCAATCAGGGTGCATGTGGTATAATCGCTGAAGCAAGTATTTGTTAAAGAAATGATATGTAAATAATCCTGTATGTCCTTGTGTTTTTATAAATAAAATAACATCCGGAGTTATTATCATTGTTGTCTATGTTGATGATTTAAACATCATTGGGACTCAAAAAAAAATCCTAGAAGCAATGATGTACTTAAAGAAGAATTTGAAATGAAAGACCTTGGAGAAATCAAATATTGTACTAATTTACAGATTAAGTACTTTCAAAGTGGAATATTTTTGCATCAATTAAATTATACTGAAAAGGTCTTGAAATATTTTAGCATGGATAAAGCAAATCCTTTAAGTATTCCAATAGTTGTTAGATCATTGAATGTGGAAAATGATCCATTTCGCCCTTATGAAGATAATGAAGAGGTTCTTGGTCTTTAAGTACCATACATAAGTGCAATTGAAGCTCTTATGTATATTGCTAATTGTATCCGATAAGATATAACATTTGCTACTAATCTATTAGTAAGATTTAGCTCATCTCCTACATGGAGACATTGAAATGGAATTAAGCATGTATTTCGTTATCTTCGAGGAACAACTAATTTTGATTTGTTTTATTCCAGAGGATTAAAATAAGAAATGATTGGTTATGAAGATGTAGGTTATTTGTCAGATCCACATAAAATCAGGTCTCAAATATGATATGTGTTCACATGTGGTGGTACGTCGATCTCTTGACGTTTACAAAAGCAGACACTTATTATCATTTCTTCCAATCATGCTGAAGTCACAACACTCCATAAAGCAAGTCGAGAATGTGTATGGCTAAGATTTATGACTCAACACATCTAAGCAACTTGTGGATTACCAGTCAGCAGAGATCCAACAGTATTGTTTGAAGACAATGTTACTTGGGTCGCTCAAATGAAGGAAGGAATCATCAAAAGCGACCGAATCAAGCACATACCTCGAAGTTCTTCTCATTCAGTCAAGAGCTTGAAAAGAATAAGGAAATTAATATTTAATATATCCTATCAAGTGATAATACGGTAGATCTCTTCACAAAGGCACTTCCCACTACAACTCTCAGAAAGCATATTCGTGATATTGGGATGCGTCATCTGCGAGATTTATGAAAAGAACTACTCATGCCAACTTGAGAGGAGCTTACGTAGGTGTACTTTTTTTTTTCTCTGACTATGGTTTTGTTCCACAGAGTTTTCCTAGTAAAATTTTTAACGAGACAGTATAGAACACATATACAAAAATGGTGTACTCTTTTTTCCTTCGATATGATTTTATCCCACTGAGTTTTTCTAAGAAAGTTTTTAATGAGACATCATGAATGGTGGACAGTCAAGGGGGAGTGTTGTGATAGTCAAAAAAATTGGCTATCCAGCAAAACATTTAACCATCCTCAACCCATTAACTGCCATAATAAATGTAGTTACTATTAACTGCATAGTAATCCAAAGTTTAACTATAAATTAATCTTTTTTGATTCATTTCAATATACAATTTAGAAATCAATAAAAATTTCTTTTTCTATTATCTCTTTAAAATTTTTTATTTCAGTATTATAATTTCTCGCGTTTTACAGCACAGCTATTTCTTTTGTTTTTTTTTTCCTTCTTCTTCTTCTTCCGCCGCCGCCGCCTCCTCCTCCTCCCTCCCTTCCTTGTTAAGGGCATCTCCAACCACCCCCTCCATTTTGGAGTGTACTTTCACTCCAAAATGGAGGGTTCAACAAAAACCTCTCCAACCATCACTCCATTTTCCACTCCAAATGGAATATTCTCTACATATTTTATTATTATTATTATTTTATTGTATCAAATTTTAATTATCAACATATTATGTGATAATTTAAGTAAATTGCGTAATACTATTAAAATATTTTAAAATGTATTTAACTTTTTAATAATTTTATATAATATTTAATATTTAACTTTAATAATTAATTAATATTTTTATTTATGAAATTAAGAAATTATTTTTTAATTCTACTATATTCAATTATAAGAAATATGAAATTTTTAATAATATATTCAATTTTTAAATTAATAGATTTATTTTTCATTTAATTTATATAAAACAATATAAACACTAGATAATTGTACGACCGAGGTGAATCACAAATACAAAAGGAATTTATTTTACACTACGATTTTGCTAATGCACAACAAATTACAAATTTAAGCATAAAACAATTATTAACATTGAACAACCCAGTCCAAACTTAAAATATAAAATAACATAATATTACAATACACTAGTCATCTGAATTTGTAAAATTCTCCCACAAATGCTCTATCAATGCATTACGAAGTTCAAAATGAGCATCTCTGTTCTTGATTTGTCTGTGTCGGGCAAGAAATTGTTCGATCTGGAAACTTTCGTCCGTCACCCGTTCAACTTGCGGATCTGGCACTTCCACTGCATCCATAATTGGTGCAGTCAAATCACGTTCATCTTCAATTATCATATTATGCAAGATAATACATGTTGTCATTATATCATGAAGCACTTCTTTTCTCCAAAAACGTGTTGGTCCTGCAATAATAGCGAAACGTGACTGCAAAACTCCAAATGCACGCTCTACATCCTTTCGGCATGACTCATGCCTCGTTGCAAAGAACTTTCTTTTTCGACCACGCGGCTCATGAATGGTTTGAACAATAGTGGCCCATTTTGGGTATATACCATCAGCCAAATAATAACCCATATTATATTCCTTTCCTTGAATAACATAATTAGCAGGAGGAGCAGTACCTTGAGCAAGATTGGAAAGCAAATGAGATGATTCTAATACATTAATATCATTGTTTGCACCGGGCATACCAAAATATGCATGCCATATCCAGAGATCATAATCAGCTACTGCTTCTAGAATAATAGTTGGTGATCTTGACCGTCCGCTATACTGTCCAGCCCAACCTGTCGGGCAGTTTTTCCACTTCCAATGCATACAATCCAAACTACCAAGCATTCTGGGAAATCCACGTTGCTGACCAATATGAAGCAGCCTTGAAATATCGTTTGTGTTTGGTGATCTAAGGTATCGCTCTGCAAAAATCTCAACAACAGCACGACAAAACCTTTGTAAGCTTTCAATCGCAGTTGACTCACCAATTTTAACATATTCATCGGTAGCATCTGCTGAGAGTCCATATGCTAATATCCGAAACACGGCAGTTATTTTTTGCAGTATTGATAATCCAGCTCTGCCAAGTCCATCACGTCGTTGTTTGAAGTAGTGATCATGATCTGCAACTGCATTAACAATACGAAGGAAAGGAGGTCGAGACATTCGATACCTTCGACGAAACATATCGGCATTGAATCGTGGATTACTGCTAAAGTAATCATTATACAAATTGTTATCAGCAGCTTCACGATCACGATTGATGACTATATGACCTGGGATGGAGCCACCGTGAATAGATTGCCTTCTTCTCATGTTGATACCATGTGCTATTATCATATTGTTGTTTTGGATCATAATTGATATGGCGGTATCATCAGGGTCGTTGGCGGTATCATCAGGGTCGTTGGCGACAGGAAACAATGGGTATTCCTCCTCTTCTGATGAAGATGCATTACTCGCTCCAACATTATAACTCATTGTGAATAAAAATGAGTGGAGACTAATTTTTGAAAGAGATATATCTATTGGTGTTTTGAATAATATGAGATGAAGTATGTCATTTATATAGGAGGTGACAATGATGTAGAATATTGAGCACACAAGCACAAAAGGACGACTCAGACATAAATTGAGATGACAGGGAATCTCTGTCTTGTTCGTATTGACATCTCAATGTCGGTGCTGTCATGTTCATATTTGACAACACAAGCACAAGAGGACGACTCAGACATAAATTGAAGAAGACAGGGAATCTCTGTCGTTTTTGGGCTGATATCTCAATGTCGGTGCTGTCATGTTCAGATTTGACAACACAAGCACATAAGGACGACTCTGACATAAATTGAACACGACAGGGAATCTCTGTCATGTTTGAATTGATATCTCAATGTCATTGCTGTCATGTTCGGATTTGACAACACAAGCACAAGAGGACGACTCAGACATAAATTGAGAAGACAGGGAATCTCTGTCGTTTTTGGGCTGATATCTCAATGTCGGTGCTGTCATGTTCAGATTTGACAACACAAGCACAAGAGGACGACTCTGACATAAATTGAACACGACAGGGAATCTCTGTCGTGTTTGAATTGATATCTCAATGTCATTGCTGTCATGTTCGGATTTGACAACACAAGCATAAGAGGACGACTCAGACATAAATTGAGAAGACAGGGAATCTCTGTCTTGTTCGTATTGATATCTCAATGTCGGTGCTGTCATGTTCAGATTTGACAACACAAGCACAAGAGGACGACTCTGACATAAATTGAACACGACAGGGAATCTCTGTCGTGTTTGAATTGATATCTCAATGTCATTGCTGTCATGTTCGGATTTGACAACACAAACACAAGAGGACGACTCAGACATAAATTGAGAAGACAGGGAATCTCTGTCTTGTTCGTATTGATATTTCAATGTCGGTGCTGTCATGTTCAGATTTGATAACACAAGCACAAGAGGACGACTCAGACATAAATAGAACACGATAGGGAATCTCTGCCGTGTTTGAATTGATATTTCAATGTCGGTGCTGTCATGTTCAGATTTGATATCTCTTTGTTAGAGATTGCATTTCAAAATAGCACCATAATTTTGGTTATAAATAGCACCATTTTCATTCATAAAAATGCAAAGATTTCTACCTTCTCTTCAACTCTTCTACTAAGTCTATCAAGTCTCCCACAAACTTCTTCTAAAAGATGTCTATTCGAAATGTTGGTTACTCCATCCCCGAAGATGTTCTCCTTTCTCAGGTTTACATGGAGATTTCTCAAGATCCAATTACAGGTGCATACCAGTCTTCAAACATGTTTTGGTCGCGAGTAACGGATAAGTATCATGAAGGAAAGCCTGATTGTTGGGTATCTCGGAGTACTAGATCTTTAGAATGTCGAATGAAAATAATCGAGAAGGCCATTCGTAAGCTAAATGGATGCGTCAGGCAAGTAGAAAATCTAAATCCTAGCGGGGCTTCCGAACAAGACATTGTAAGTATTTCCTGCAATTCTTTATTATCGATTTATGTATGTCGATATTTAGCTTTGAATCTGTTTTTGTTTGTAGGTAGATCATGCAAAAAGGTTGCTCGCGCAAGATCCTAATTACAACAAAGGTTTCAAATTTGATCATGTATGGAATATTTTGAAGAATTTTGAAAAATTTGTAGATAATGTCCCTACAGCTCGACAAAGATCTCAGCAGCACACACCCTCAAATTATGTGTCCTCCGAATCTGAGAATCCGACACCGGAATTTCAAACACCAGAATCTCCTGGACTGTCATCGTTCGCTACCCACTTAAATGATGTCCCCGCTGGCACCTCGTCTCAACGGCCCATTGGAGTGAAAAAGGCCAAGACAAAGAGGAAAAAGACAGTGAATTTGATGATGTTGTCAAAAGATTGAGTGACGATAATGTTAAACTTATGGCGATGTTAGAACATTCTCGTGAAGATAGGCAGAAGCAAATGGAAATGCAGGAGAAGCAAATGGAAATGCAGAAGCAACATATTACGTTGCAAAAAGATAGGATTTTATTGCGAGATTTGAATTCTATTTCAAATCCAACTATACGTGCACATATCGAAGCTCGTCAACTTGAGATTTTAGAGAAAAGAGCAGTTGAGCGTCAACAACCGTTCTTTCCAAACTTTGATTATTTGAACAATCCAGGTGGTAGTGGAAGCGGAGGCAATTTAGGAGACTATTAGATTATATTTTAGTTTATTTGAATATCTTCTTTATTTAATGTATCTGCTATTATATTCCGCACTCTCTATGTTGTATTAGTTGAATTCATGTATTTGCAACTTTGTTATTGTATCTGTCAGTTTTAATTAGTAATATATGTGATTTGTGTTCCGTTATAATTATCTTAATATTAAATTATATGTGATTCAGCTGGTAATAATTTTTAATTTCAAATTAGTGAATTTGACAATTTATAATTAAATAAAAAATATAGAATGTAAACTTAAAATAAAAAACTTAAGAAAATATATTGAATTAAACAAATTAAAATTATAAATTTAAAAATAAAAAATTAAAAAATTAAAATATAAAAACTAAATAAAATACAAAAATATAAAAACTAAAATTTAAATTAACAAAAATAACTTAAACATAACCTAAAAAATCTAAACTTAAAACAAAAAATTTAAACTTAAAACTAAAATAAAATAAAAAACATTAAAAAAAAAAAAAAGCCACCCGGCAAAATGCCGGGTGCTACAGTGCCGCGCCATTTCTGACGCGGCACTGTAGCACCCGGCATTTTGCCGGGTGCGAAATGGCGTAGGTTAGACCCCACGCCATTTCTAACAAGGCCAACCCGCGCCATTTCTAGCACAGCCATCTTTCTTTCCTCTTTTTTTTTTTTTTTTTTTTTTTTTTTTTTTTTTCTTGTTAAAAAAACGGAGCTTTGAGATGGCACCCGTGACCGATCCCATCATCACAGCATAGGATTAGGAGGAGAACCTATCCACGAATAAAGCTGCGAATCTCTGATGGAAATGTCAGGATGCTTGCTAATTTTTTTGAAAAGGCTGTGCAAAGTGGTGTCAGGCCAAAAACATGTTCTTATTCCCTTGTCACCTCAACCAAATGGCGCCATATTACCCGTACTTTGACCACAATTAATTAAATACTAATTAAGCAAAAACCAACACTTAATTCAGAACAAACCCCCAGGGGTTGTGAATGGGGGTGTTGGTGCATTGCATGGGAGGGGAGAGTAATGCCTTGCATGGGAGGGAGATGCATGGCATGGGAGGGAGAGAGAGAGTGAGCATGGGAGGGAGGGAGAGAGTGATGCATTGCATGGGACGGAGATGCATGGCATGGGAGGGAGAGAGAGAGTGATGCATTGCATGGGAGGGAGGGGGAGAGTGATGCATTGCATGGGACGGAGATGCATGGCATGGGAGGGAGAGAGAGAGAGTGATGCATTGCATGGGAGGGAGGGAGAGTGATGCATTGCATGAGGCCCGGTGGAACTCCCGTCCAAGTGTCTGCCACTTGTTGGCAACTGCTATTCTCAGGCGACTCAATCGAGGCGTCACATAAAGACTCATTTTCAAAATTAAATTAGGGTATTTTTTTCAAAAAAAACCTTTATTTAATAAGTAATTACAAAAGTTAACCTCCCTCAAAATTATTCCACAATCGACATCTGGCGTACCATGTCAGTAGCGTGGCGTTCGCCTACAAGCGTGGCGCCTGCGCTTTCGGGGTCGATTTTTACGTCGCCTGGAGTTGACAACCCTAGACGTACCAATTTTTTTTGACTATGAATTCCTTTGTCCAGAGTTGCTAACTTTGAACAAAGTAATACTACTTTTTTTTTTTGAATTTTGCGTTGACAGGAGTTGTCAACCTCGGATGAAGCAGACTTGGGTAAAAAATTGCCCCAGTTTACTTTGTCTGGAGAGGCCAACCATAGACAAAGCAAAATGATTTTTTTTTTTTTTTTAAAAATTTCTCTACCCTCTCCCTCCTCCTCTCTCCCTCTTTCCTCCTCTAACACACCCCAACTGGGTATGGCGACACGACGCCGGCGGCGACGGCAACTACGAGCAGCCCTATTGCCACTCGACTGTTGCTATTAGGCTTCTGCTCCGAGGAGGGTGGTGGCCAATCTTCATCGTCGCAGCCCAGTAGCAATAACCCATCGACGGCAACAAGAGGGCTGCTCGCCGCCGCCGGCCTCGTTGTGCCCAACGAGTGCGTTATAGGAGGAGAGAGGGAGAGGAGAGAGAAGATTTTTAAAAAATTAAGTTTTATTTGTTCGAGATTGACAACTCTAGACAAAGCAAAATAAAAAAAAAAAGAATATTTTTTTTGTCCAAGGTTGACAATTCCATACAAAGCAATAACCCGGACGAACCAAAAATCGATCCTAACGTGCACGGGTGCCACACTAGCGGGAGAAACCGTCTCACTGCCTACGTGACATGTTGGATGTCTAAGTTTTGGAGCAAGTTTGGAGACAGAGGTTGATTTTTATAATTATTTATTAATTGATGGTTTTTTTGAAAAAAATACCCAATTAAATAAGTTAAATTAATGAATTTGATGCCCCATTTTTCCCTCTTGTTCTATATAAAGAGACCCCTCCTTGGCAGCCAAAGCAAGTTGTTCTAGTGTGGAGCTAGTTGATAATATCAGAGAGAAGAGACCATGAGCTTCTTTGGTCACCACCATGGGCACAGCCACAATGGGCAGCCTAAGCCTAAGAAGCACACTGTGAGGATTTACACCAAGGCTGAGGAGAACTACTCCCTCACCATCAGGAATGGGGAGGTTGTCTTGGCTCCAGCTAACCCCAGAGATAAGTATCAGGTATATATTTGTTAAATGCTTCAAAATTTATTCTATTTTTTTCAAAGAGAGCTTGAATGTCTGTAGACTTGATTTTATTGTCTGATATTTACTCTGATTAGTTTCAAGGTTAGAACTTGAGGCTCGTTTTTGCCATTTCACCTTTTTTTTTTTTTTGAATTTTAACTGGTGTGAAAGTGAAAGATCAGTTAAAATTTGGGTTTTTTTAACCTGTGGCATGCTTTTTCACTCTTTTAAAGAAAGTGTTTTAGGTTCTTTTTACAAAGATTGGGGTTTTTTTTTTCATTTGGGTTCTTCTCTTTTATCCCTTTCCATAATTTTATTTTTTTATTTAAGTTTTATTTTGATATTTGGATCACAACTAGGTTTCAGTTTTGCGATGTTGAACCTTGATAACAGATCATCACTTATAGGTAAAAAATGAACTTTTTCTTATGTGGCTTGGTTTTATCTTTGTAAGTTTGTACCAACTTTTGTAACAATCATAATATCTGTTTTGTTTTAGCAAAATAAGAAAAAGGAAATATTGTTATGTAAAAAGTTATGCTTTTTCTTCATCTGGGTTTCTCCTACCTTAGTTGATTTCTAATTGGATTTTCAATTATCACAGCACTGGATCAAGGACTTGAGATACAGCTCAACTGTGAAGGATGAAGAGGGATTCCCAAGCTTTGCTCTTGTTAACAAAGTCACTGGCCAGGCCATCAAGCACTCCCTTGGACCACATAACCCTGTAAGTTACTTAACCTCAAATTAATGAGCAAAGCATTTTCCTAGTTCTCAAGTGGCCGAGCAGGGCTTTGTAAACTGATTGATGTTATCTTCAACTATGCAAATTTCTTTGTCTTGTTAGTTGAAATTTTTACCAAACTACAAATGACATGGCGATGAAAAAGAAGACACACATGAATATTTTATCTAAGGAGTTGGTTTAAAGTTACGTTCTTTTACAATTAAGTAGTTGGTTAGTAGTTCTTTTACAATTAAATGACATGACCATCTGTGTGTCATATGGTCGAAATGAAGGATCAACAAACTATGGGAAAGCTTATGTATTAGTTGGGACATCATTTTGGCAAGCTTTTTGTCACCCTAGATGGCTCCATCAGTGTGCTTCTGAATTAGTTGAGACATCATTTTTGCCAAGCTTTTAGTTGAAATCTGGAACGACCTCTTCGATGCAAGTAGCTTGTTCATTTGGCACCCCTTAAATAGGTGTTAATGAGACGCATGTAGCTTAGTGCATCCTAATTTCATGCATCATGTATGAATACCTATGCTAGATGTTTCATTGGCATAATGTTGTCTGTTTAACATCTTCTGCATAAAGCATTATATGTTTCCAAGTTTGAAAACCTCATGCCCTTTGTAACCAATCTCTCTGTGCTAGAATTTATTTACATTCAGTGATCGGTTAAGTGTACTTGGACTGCTGATCGGAGAATTGGTAACATGCAATCTTGAAGTGATTGCTTTGACTATTTACAAAAACTAGGTTTTTGCAAGCAATTTGTAGTAAATTCATATTTTGGTTTTTATGTGATCAAGCTGTGAGCATAATGGGACGTTATTTAAGAGATAACAATAGATTTATTTTGTTGAAAAATAATACAAGAACAGTGTTCCGCAAGCCCGTCCCTATAAAGGTAGATGATTCTCCTGGAAACTGTTGTTTTCTTGGATGCCCTTGTATTTAAACATGCTACCTTAACCATGCGGATTAACTCAAAGGAGTAAGCATCATAATATTGCCTTGTGTGTTTTCCTTCCCATGAGAATAACGTTAATTTGCCTTACTATTACTTCATAGATTCTCTTATGTATGAAGTTTAAGGTATGTTTTCCTACCCCTAGCAGATATAGTCCTTATATCTGGGTGTACTTTGATGTGCTGTTTCAATGGAGGATCTTTAATTTTCAGGTATTTATTTGTTAAGATAGTCACACATTGGAAAGGAATAGGAAAAATAGACTTAAATGTGAAACTAGAACCAAAATCTATAGGCTTAGGTTTTTGGGTGAAGAGTGGTTCCCGAAACATATTTAACTAAGACCCAAAAGCTTAGTGACAATTTGATGTTGTCAGAACTTTGGTCAGTCTTGTTTTGAAGAATTTTGCTCGTCACATTCTTATGTGAAATTGTTTAGTTGATTCTGCTTCCGCTGCTTCATTTCTTAGACTACTGCCTTGTTAGTTATACGTCTCACTCATCTTGACTCAAATTTCATTTCAGGTTAGGCTGGTCCCATACAATCCAGACTATCTCGATGAGTCGGTCCTTTGGAGCGAGAGCAAGGACCTCGGAGATGGCTTCCGTTGTATACGGATGGTGAACAACATTCTCTTGAACTTTGATGCTTTCCATGGAGATGAGGACCATGGTGGAGTGCGTGATGGAACAACCGTGGTCCTTTATGAGTGGTTCGAGGGGAAAAACCAAAGGTGGAAGATTGTTCCCTATGGTAAGCTTGGTGATGTCTCATAATCCTCAAACATGTTGTGGACTTGTCTTCATGAAAGTAATTGATTCTTATTCAGGGCAAGAACTACCTAATGAACTGAAACCAACTAAGCACCCTACAATGAGAATATATAGCAAGGCAGCGGAGGATTACTCCCTTACAGTTAGGAATGGGAATGTTGTGCTTGCGCCTGCTAATCGCAGGGATGAGTATCAGGTAACAAAAAGTCTGTTTTCATTCCATTAACTCAATTGTAAATATATTCGTGTTTGCACTATTATGGGATGAAGATTCAGAAATATATTATTAGTATGTAAGGCTGCTAATGGGCCAAGAAGCTCAAGCATATGGCTTGGTAAAAGGTCACTTTTCTCTCCCCAACATCACTCCCATCTCTGCAAATTCCGTTCCTGATTATTATTTTTGTTTCAATCATCCAACCTGTTTTAGCTCCTATCTGATTGGTTTCCTGGTCCTGTAGCACTGGTTCAAAGATATGACATACGGCAGCAGTGTGAAGGACGAAGAGGGTTTTCCAAGCTTTGCTCTGATTAACAAAGCCACTGGCGAAGCCCTGAAGCACTCCTTGGGAGCTCACCAGCCAGTAAGTTTAACCCAGTTCAGTATATAGCACATCCTCTTATTGCTGTCAATGTCATCATTATAAACCAGAATACTTCACTATCTTGCAGTTCAACTTGTCTGTCTTGTTAGTTGCTGTTTACAAATTGATGAAATGACATGGTTTTAAAGTTGAAGGATCAAGCGGCCATTATTCTTTCTTTGAACAAACAGCTCTTATTTGTTGACTGTTAGATCTTGATGTTTATCTAATCCTCATCCAAAGTATTGAGCTGTTATGTTGTGAACCATCCTTTTCTTTATAATCAACGTCTGAGGTGGAGTATCCCTTCATTATGAAAGAACAATCTCAACTACTAGATCTACTCCTAACATAGTATCTGATATTCAACTCGAAAGCATGCTGCATTAAAAAAAAATATGTGAGAAATTGGCTTCTAAGTAGCCAAATTAAGCTAAGCAGGACTAATTCCTGTTAAATTCCATAAATGGGATTCAGAAGTTAGAAACATGGTTTAGCTCAGTCAAGATTTGATTGTTCCTTGTCAAAGAATTGATCGTGTTCTAGTAATCTTTTCTCAAGGTTTGGATAGTTTCTTATACATTTCTAGCATTGTAGGTTCTTTCATGTCTATCTCCCACTATTTTTCATTCCTTTAATTTCATCATATCAGGTTCGGCTGGTTCCCTTTTATTCAAACTACCTTGATGAGTCGATCCTTTGGAGTGAGAGCAAGGATCTGGGAGATGGCTTCCATTGCATAAGGATGGTGAACAACATCCGCTTGAACTTAGATGCTTTCCATGGAGATGATGAACATGGGGGAGTACATGATGGAACCTCCGTGGTGCTCTATGAGTGGTTCAAGGGAAAGAACCAGAGGTGGAAGATTGTGCCCTACTGTAAGTTCTCTAAGATACCTTCTGCCTTCAACTTACTATCAAGTTCGCAGCAGTGTGCATCAAAAATCAGGACTTTTATCTGTTTTCCTCATTTATTTCTTGTGCTTTCAGAAGGCATTTCTATGGTACTCATTTCCTTTTTCATTTTCTGAATGCAGGATGGACGTAGTCGGGTTATCTATATCATACATAATATTTACCTATGAGTATCTGCTATGTGCTAATGAGTATCGTACTCTATGAAGAATAAGTTGTGCCTTCCAGCTGAATTTTCTTTCTCTGTGTTTGAGCTTTGAGTATGAGTTCAAGTTTTGGTGGCACAGCAAATTGTCGAACTTATGTGGACCTCCTTTGTAACTTCTATGTTAATTGTGTTTGGACATCAATGAAGAGATGTGCGTCATCTCTGTCGCTCTTCTTTCATTTGTATGTGGTGTGCTGTTAGGATATCTTTGATCGTTTTCATTTTGAGATGAAAGGGAGGTTACTCTCATCAATAAACTTATTCATCTTTGAAAAGATTTGAGCTGTGTGGATGTGTGTGTTATGCTTGAAGGTACTTGTTGAAGTAGGAAAATGCAGATTAACTTGGAACAAGGAGTTGATGGTTATGATGCAGGCAATGCAGCAGACTTTCAGTTGAGCTTAATTTTGATGTTAATGTGTGTGTTGTTAAGGCTATTTGATTTCTTGATGGTTAAATTTTGGTGCAGAAATGCTATAAGTACCTCACTGGAGTACCTTAGGAATTTAAGTCTTTAATTTCCATCCTCCGAGTGATATTTGATCGCTTTAAAATGGTGGTTAAATCTGCAAAACACTGCAAATTTAGAAATTGATTCTGAACTGCAAATATGATCGCTTTATATTTTTTATTTTTTAATTACCAATTAATTAAACTAAAGCAAATATCAAACACTTGAAAATAATCAGTTTCAAATGATTCTTGAGTATTTAATTCACTTATATTTCTGACTTGAAATCAAGGAGTCACGTAGGGTTATCTTTCTCACGTAGGCATCACCTATCTACTCATCATGCTAGAACCATCAATAGACATAGATTATCTCGATGATAATGACATAAAATCTATTTAATGAATGAATAAAATATCTTAGGCATAGGCTATTTCGGATCAAGTCCTAGGCATAACTATCTTGGTTTTCATTATTCTGACATTAAAATAATAAAATCATAATCTCAATCATCTAAAAATCAATTACCAATTATAACTGTAGAGTTTAAGCATTATAAGACAGGAATAATTTTTTTTACTCAAACATAACTCTTGCAATATTTATAAATGAATCGATTAATCTCATTCAAAAAGTAAAATAAATAATATTCAATACAAACTTGCAGCTAGAGAGAGAGAGAGAGAGAGAGAGAGAGAGAGAGAGAGGAGAGGCAGAATAAAGAGAGAGAATAAAGAAAGAAAATTAGAAAGCTTAGCCTCTCGCCTTCTCTGAAGTTTGACTTGTGAGCTCTCCTTCTGGTTCCTAAATGATGCCGAGCTCTCCTTTCTTTTCTGATATCCCCCTCTCAAGCTTCCCTTTCTTCTCTTTTATAGTTGTTGTTGAGTTTGTTGCTGTCTCCAGCAACTTTATCTGTACGCCAAGGATTGTTGAATCAGCTGAATGTAAATTGGGATTGTTGCTATCTCTTCATCTCTTTGAATTTCATCGATTTTTCTGGTAAAATCCTTTATTTTTTCAGTTATTCGAGTTCGGCGGCATCTGCTAGTTTGTTTGTGGTTAACATTTGGATTTCTGTTTTGATTTGTTGCTAAAGATTGAAATTTCTTTGCTTGTGCATTGGAAATTGGGAATTCTATTTTGACTGATCTCTTGTTAGGTGCTCGATTGAACTTGTTGATGGCTTTGGTTGTTGAGTGTCCGCCAAGTGTTCGTTGATTTATCCCAACGAGATCTCAGTTTTGACTTGAGCTCTATCCTTTGTCCCTCTCGTTTGTGCCTTGATGTCCCTTAAATGCCCACGATTTGTTTGCTGAATTTCTTCAGAGAACCCTAGCACTTATCTCATCCAAAAAGTCAATATCTTTACTTTATTTTTCGTAACTTATTTTACTTTTACTTCATAACCATTTCTTCAAATAAAACTAGGACAAAATAATTTGATATTCAATAGATACCAATCCTCGTGGGACGATACTTTCTCACTACTTTATTACTTGTAAATGATTGGACACTTACCTATTCGCGTATCTTGGGGCATTTGAATCCTTAAGTTTAGGGGAAAGTTGGTTCATCAATCTGCACTAATCTGCTGAGTGAGTATGACCTTGGGAACTTGAGTTTTCAACCTACGCTTTTGTGTGTAAAGATCTTTGAGAAATATAGCATGAATGAAACTTGTTTGATGGCGTCTAGAAGGGGTAAATTGATTTGGACTTGTTTAAATAACTCCATCGTCTCGTCCATACAAACACTTTTCTTGATAAACGGAGATGGAGTATTGGCTTTTAGAGCAGCTGAAAAGGGGCCTTTGGGATGTATAATATGGGAAGTTCATCCTTCTTATGTTTCTCTTTTTCATTTCCTTATTCGGGCTAAAGTTCTTCTCTTGATTTCTTTCATAAAAATGATGGGATTTTGGGTAGCCTTAGTGCTGACTTTTTCTTTCTCATGGGGATCTTCTAACACTCGTCTATTCTTAAGAGTTGTCACACCTTAACCTGCTCATGAAATTGATTCTATGACTGAATATTGGGAGGCCCGGGTTGTCCCCTAGGATTCTCTATGGCTTGATTTGGTAATACTCCATGTTCTTTTCTAGTTATTGCTTTAGTTAGTTAACCCACTAGGGTTTTAAGCTTGGAAATGGATTGTGTATGTGAATGGAGCAATTGCATGATCATTTTTAAAATGTTGAGGGCTTGCAACACCTTGTCTTCAAAAGATGGATTTGATTGAGAAGAAGCTGATGCTTGCACCCTTGGGTAGGTCTTAGGTTGAGTTGGTTCTGATATGCAACCCTAAATGGTTGAGAAAAGCTCTGAGGTGGTTGCAGTTGGGTTCTCCAAGGAAAATTATGATGATTCATCATCCTTCAGCTAGGATTTTATGTGTTAAAGAATGGATCGTTGGCTGGATAAGAAAAAAACTTGGGCTACTTGCACTTGTTTTCGAACAAATTCTGGGTATTGTGCAGCCTGTTGGCCCAATGGCCTTCCACTCTAGTTTTGATGATGATCAACACTCATGTAGTTATGTTTACTAATATTCTTGTGTTTCTAAGTTTCAGATCATTAACAGGATATTAGTTGGTGATTAGCTTCAACAAGATGATTAGAAGCTATTCTTGATGATTCCGGTGCCAAAACTTAAAGATCATACCTTTGCACTTGGAGAATCACGGGTTTTGGAGCAAGTCTACTTGAAGATGAAGATCGTCAAGAAGACTTAGGTATCCTAGTTTAGATAGAGTTTTTTTTAGATCCATTTGTAAAGCTTAGTTTAGTTGATATGCTCAAGTGCACAAAACACACACGTTTCATGATTTGGTTTTTGGTTTTCATGAATAGTTTATCAAAACAAGTTTAAATTGATATATGTATAGTTGCTTCATTCTATACATGCATGCTTAATTTTTTAAACAAACTTATTTTGACTATCCTATTCATGTTTTGGAAAATTCTAGTTTGATAAAATACAAGTTTTGTTTTTGATAAAACTGGCAAGACACAAAAATGAATTGATATGATTGATATATGTCTTGAAATTTTTATCACAAGTTTGGTTATCAAAGTAAAATTATAAAACAAGTTTTAGAAAAACAATTTTTTAGAAAAACAGTTTTTATTGTGATTAAAACTATGTTTTAGATTTACTGTGATTTTATGGGATTTTTATTGAGTGAAAAGACCTATTTTCAAATCCCGTATCTGTGCAGTTCTGCACTGTGCCTGTCAGGCCAGTACGGTCAACCGGACCGGTCGACCGCACCAAGGGCCGGTCGACCGGGCCGGTCGACCGATGTGCACAGACGTGCACGTCTGTTAGGCACAGTGGACGGTCGACCGGACCGGTCGACCGGGTTGAGAGCTCTGCTCTCGGGAATTTTCGGTCGACCGGACCGGTCGACCGCTGCTGCCCAACGGTCACATTTTTGACCGTTGGCGGTCGACCGGGCCGGTCGACCGGCAGTTGGTCAGACTGCCACATCAGCCTAACGGCTAGTTTTTCCTAGGGGCTATATATACCCCATTTCTCCATTGTTTTGAACAAGAATTTTTGAGCTAAAATTTTCAGTTTTCTGAAGAGTTTAAAAGAGTTTTAAAAGAGTTTTTAAGTCAAAAAGATTTCATCTTATTTGTTTTTGGGTTTTTGGAAAATCAAAGAAAAATAGGTTTTTGGGATTTTTGCTTAGATCTTCAATTCTATCATATTGCAAGTATTTTCCCAAGGATTTTTCTTTGTTGCTTGTTTCCAAAACACTTGTTTTCCACACTTGAGCTATATCTTCTATCCTAAACTATTAGGATCTTGTTTTTGTGGAAAAAGAGAAAAGAGAGAGTTTGAGGTGGTTGTTGTAAACCTCTAAGTTGTACACCCTTATTCTTGTTGTATCCCTCTTCGGTAGAGGTGATCGGGTGATTGGTTTGTGAGCCTCTTAGGTAGAGGTGTTTGTTGTAGTTGGCTACGGGCCGTATCCCTCTTCGGTAGAGGTGGATTGTGGTTGTATAGCCTCGGTGGCTTTGTAAAGTTGAGAGAGGAGTTTGGTACTCCTTATAGTGGATTGGGTAATCCTACACGGTGGTGTAGGCGGGGATGTAGAGTTGGGTACTCGAACCTCGAAACAAATTTGTGTGTTTGCGTTTGATCCTATTGTCTCTCAACTCTACTCATTTATATTGTGCAAAGCATCATACTCATCATCATATCATACTTGCTTGTGTTGAGCATTGATTCATTCATATCATATATTGCTTGTGTTGTGCCTTGCATTTCTTATTGTCATATCTATTATATGCTTGGCTTGATTGTGTGCATTTTATATTGCTTGGATTGCTTGTGTGTGTGTGCCTAACTTATACTCATCCAACAAGAGCTTCACATAGCACCTCAACCCATTTTAAGGGGAATCAAGGGGAGTTAGTCCAGAGCCTCGCAAGGGGAATTCGGCTACACTTGTTGTATTGTATTAGTTTGTGCATTATTTGCATTAGCTTCCGCATTTAGCGCACTTAGTTTGCATTTAGTTTATTAGATTAGCACTTACACCTATTCACCCCCCCCCTCTAGGTGTTTTTCAATTGGTATCAGAGCTAGTGCTCCTGATACTTAGGCTTAACATCCTAGGAGTGATCCATTTGCTTGCTAATCTTATTTGCATTTGTTTGTTTGCACATTCATTTAGTTTACCATGGCCTTCATGACCCCACCTATGTATGACCCTTCCAACATTCATGTTTGGAAGATTAGGATGACCGTTTATTTGCAAACCCTAGGTCATAAAGTCTATCTTGCTATTACCAAGGAATCCTTCCTTAGTGATCGCAATCATATAGGGGCCAATGCACAAGCCCTAGAGGCCATTAGAAGCACTTTATCTAAAGATTATCTTTTATGTGTTTCTAACTTTGATTCCGCTTTTGTAGTGTGGAACAAATTGACAACAACCACCACCTCCAAGCTTCAAGTCCAAATCCAAGAAGAGGAATCTAGTGGAGAATCCAACTCTATATGCTACATGGTCCAAGGGAATGACTCCCTTGAGGTACACTCGGAAACTCCATTAGATAGTGATGATGATGCTAGTTCTTCAAATGATCATATTGATGCCCATGCTCTAAATGAAGAACTTTCAATAGTATGTGAAAAATTAATACAAAAATATAAAATTTTGAAAAAGAAAAGTCTAGAAATTGAAAAAGAAAATAAGTGTTTGCATTCTAGACTTGATTGTGTTTTGCAAGAAAAGGTTGAGGTCTATAATGAGAGGGATTCATTAAAATCTCAACTTGATCTTGCACTTAAAGAAAATAACTTTTTGAAAAATAAAAATGATTGTGATAATGTTTTGAAAAATAATGATGTTTTATCTTCAAAGATTGAATTTGTTTTAAGAGAAAATGAGTCTTTGAAAAATGAAATTGTTTTCATTACAAAAGAATTAGACATTTGTGTTAAGAAAAATGAATCTTTGAAAATTAAGATTGATTCACATGTTTGCCATGCTAGGGTAGTATCACACACACCTCCTAATGCATGTACCTCTTCTTCTAAGATAAATGATGATATTTGTATGTTAAAGAAGAGAGTAGATTGTTTGGGCTCCACTATGAGCCAATGTGCCATGAACCACACTCGTTTGGAATCCTTGGTTCGAAAGAAACAAGTTCCAACTTTTATGCATGCACACCCTACACGGCATACACATGCTCCTCACGGACACACTCCTCACATGTATGCTCATGTGTACACATGTACACATTGTGGCCGAAAAGGTCATCTTGCTAAATTTTGCTATGATCGTTTACATGTTGAAAATTTAGCCAAGAAGTTTGTTTGGGTTAGAGAAGGTACTAACCCCCATGGACCTAATAAGAGATGGGTACCAAAGACCACCCCTCCTATTTTTGATGTAGGTGTGGGCTCTCACATGACGTGAGAGTGATGACACCTTGGAGTGGATGCGTTCCGGACTTCATGGAAATCAAAATGGATGCATCACTTTCAAGGGAAGATTTGGTGGAGATGACCACCATGTTTTGGAGACAAGGAGAGTTGCTTCTTCGGCTTTGGTAACAATCCTTTACTCCCATTTATTGTTTACATGCTTTCCATGTTTTAATGTTTATAGCATGTTTTTGATGTCTATGGATTAGTATGTTCATTCCATGTTTATTAGATCCTTGACATACATGTATAGTATTTGAGACACATATGCTTATATGAATCCATATTTAGTGTTCTCACTTTTGTTTAAGCTATAATGTACATCATGAATCTAATACATGTGAATTTACATAGTAATCATGTTTTAGTTTTATCATGATGACTTTTATATTTGTTTTGATGCTTCATGTTTTGAATATATGTTTAAGTGTTAGTTTTCATTAAGACTAGTTATATACTTGTACATAGAGTGGGCTACAAATAAATCTATATACAGTTGGAATTGAATGCTTATTTGAACCCATTAGATGTGCTAGTATAGTCTAGTTTTGATGATTCATACATATTAAACTTGTATTCTCATTTTTGAATTTGCGTTATGATTGTATATTTCACTTCATGTATATGTTTGTATTGCCAAACTTTAAGATATACATGTATACCCCTTGAGTCATTTGCCTTTCATGCAAATATCTTTATGGACTCAAAGTGTGTTTAAGGGATATGTATGTATACTTCTTGTGTTGACAATTCATACATATACCTTGAAATGAAATTTGTCTTGATGAAGATTTAGTTTCTCTTGATTTTGTGTCATATTTAACTTCATGTATATGTACATCTTATCCAAACTATTGACTATACATGAGTATTCTTTGAGCCACGTGCCTTAATGCATATATTTTGTAGACTCGTTGTGTTTTGGATATGTATGTATATCTTAGTTTGTATTAGACATACATATGCCTTGAAGATTAAATAAGGAGTTTTATATGATTTTTCATGTTTTTGATAGAATTATGTTTTAAGGAATAATTGAGCTCAATGAAATATTTTTCATGATTATGATCTTCACATATTATTTGTACACTCATATCTATTGCTCATGTTTTGTTTCTCATGAGTTATGCTTTATTGGTTAGAGTGATGATTATCATGTGAATTTCATTTTTGTTTTATTCCTTACTTGAAGGATTTCGTGCTAGTTAACAAGTTTTCCATTTAACTAGTTGCGGTATTCTTCATATGGTAGAGATTTTCAAACAAAACTACATTTTCAAATCTATTTTTGAAAACCCCTACCATCTAAGGGCGGTAGGATGGGAGATCATGTTCATGTATGCCCTAAATTGAAAATCTTTAAAACTTGAATTATGATTGGGTGGTAGATAATATGATGTATACACTTGAACTTATTGTTATGTCAATTGGTATCATTGAACTCTTTCAATTGGTATCATTTTGATCTTCTTGTATACTCATATATGTTTTGTATGTATGTATGCTTTAAATTCCAAGTATATCAATTTCTATTGGTATCTATCTTTCATACATATATATGTTTGTGTTTATGCTAGTGCTTGAGTTTCAATTTTGTTTAAATTGATTACTTTTAAATTGTTATCAAGACTATGCATGTCTTTAGTTTGTTTTTCATAAAGGGGGAGAAAATTTGATTTTGTATTTCAATTGGTACTTGTACTCCCACTCTTTATGATTAAAAAGTTGTTATTTTGAACATATGATATCAACATCAAATTTGTTTATATATGTTCAAAATGAAATATATTTTTACAATTGGTATCATATTTGAGATATTCAAAATTTGTTATGTTGTTTTACAATTTGGCAATTTGTTATGTTTAATATTCATGTTTTAGATATTCAAGATTTATGTTTAATTTCAATTGGTATCGATTGTTTTCATGATGATGATTTTCAATTGATATCTCAAATGTTGTTTAAAGAAAATATTCAAAGTTTTGATTTGTATTTCCTATATGCAAGGAGAGCTTAACATCTCTCTTACATATAGATTCATGTTGAGTATATTATAAATTGAGGAGCTTGACACTCTTCTTTATATGATATACGTGTGTAGGGGAGCTTCACATCTCCTCTTATGCATTACATAATATGTGTTATGTGAATTGGGGCTTGTCATCCCTTCTTCATGTAATGCATATGTGTAGGGAAGCTAACTTAGCGTCTTCCTCTTCATGAATGTATATAGCATATAACATATATTGATTCTTGTTTATTGGTATCAAGATGCTTCATTGATATATTTTTAATTGATATCATGTTTGTAGTCACCCCTTATTGATTTTGTTTTTTGTTTTAGACAAAAAAGGGGAGAACATTGTTTGCATTGTTTTGATTGACAAAAAAAGGGGGAGAAAGATTTTTACCCCTCATTTTATCTATGGTTTTGATTGTTTACCCCTTTGTTGATGATTGACAAAAAGGGGGAGAAGTATTTGTGTTTTATATTATATGCATGCTTATGTTTATGCATATATTATGTTTTAATCTCAAGAATATTAAGTTTAATTGATTTATAGAGTTTGCTTTGTAATTGGTATTTAGAGCTTATTTTGTTTGAATATATGCATATGCATGTTTCATGTTTAATATTCATTGCATATATTTATTGTTTATCCCTATGCATGAGTTAAGGGGGAGCTTCCTTGAAGCTTATCTTTAATCCATGCATATATAACTCCATGAGTTTGTCATCATCAAAAAGGGGGAGATTGTTGGCTCAATGGCCTTCCACTCTAGTTTTGATGATGATCAACACTCATGTAGTTATGTTTACTAATATTCTTGTGTTTCTAAGTTTCAGATCATTAACAGGATATTAGTTGGTGATTAGCTTCAACAAGATGATTAGAAGCTATTCTTGATGATTCCGGTGCCAAAGCTTAAAGATCATACCTTTGCACTTGGAGAATCACGGGTTTTGGAGCAAGTCTACTTGAAGATGAAGATCGTCAAGAAGACTTAGGTATCCTAGTTTAGATAGAGTTTTTTTTTAGATCCATTTGTAAAGCTTAGTTTAGTTGATATGCTCAAGTGCACAAAACACACACGTTTCATGATTTGGTTTTTTGTTTTCATGAATAGTTTATCAAAACAAGTTTAAATTGATATATGTATAGTTGCTTCATTCTATACATGCATGCTTAATTTTTTAAACAAACTTATTTTGACTATCCTATTCATGTTTTGGAAAATTCTAGTTTGATAAAATACAAGTTTTGTTTTTGATAAAACTGGCAAGACACAAAAATGAATTGATATGATTGATATATGTCTTGAAATTTTTATCACAAGTTTGGTTATCAAAGTAAAATGATAAAACAAGTTTTAGAAAAACAATTTTTTAGAAAAACAGTTTTTATTGTGATTAAAACTATTTTTTAGATTTACTGTGATTTTATGGGATTTTTATTGAGTGAAAAGACCTATTTTCAAATCCCGTATCTGTGCAGTTCTGCACTGTGCCTGTCAGGCCAGTACGGTCGACCGGACCGGTCGACCGCACCAAGGGCCGGTCGACCGGGCCGGTCGACCGATGTGCACAGACGTGCACGTCTGTTAGGCACAGTGGACGGTCGACCGGACCGGTCGACCGGGTTGAGAGCTCTGCTCTCGGGAATTTTCGGTCGACCGGACCGGTCGACCGCTGCTGCCCAACGGTCACATTTTTGACCGTTGGCGGTCGACCGGGCCGGTCGACCGGCAGCTGGTCAGACTCCACATCAGCCTAACGGCTAGTTTTTCCTAGGGGCTATATATACCCCATTTCTCCATTGTTTTGAACAAGAATTTTTGAGCTAAAAATTTTCAGTTTTCTGAAGAGTTTAAAAGAGTTTAAAAGAGTTTTTAAGTCAAAAAGATTTCATCTTATTTGTTTTTGGGTTTTTGAAAAATCAAAGAAAAATAGGTTTTGGGATTTTTGCTTAGATCTTCAATTCTATCATATTGCAAGTATTTTCCCAAGGATTTTTCTTTGTTGCTTGTTTCCAAAAACACTTGTTTTCCACACTTGAGCTATATCTTCTATCCTAAACTATTAGGATCTTGTTTTTGTGGAAAAAGAGAAAAGAGAGAGTTTGAGGTGGTTGTTGTAAACCTCTAAGTTGTACACCCTTATTCTTGTTGTATCCCTCTTCGGTAGAGGTGATCGGGTGATTGGTTTGTAAGCCTCTTAGGTAGAGGTGTTTGTTGTAGTTGGCTACGGGCCGTATCCCTCTTCGGTAGAGGTGGATTGTGGTTGTATAGCCTCGGTGGCTTTGTAAAGTTGAGAGAGAAGTTTGGTACTCCTTATAGTGGATTGGGTAATCCTACACGGTGGTGTAGGCGGGGATGTAGAGTTGGGTACTCGAACCTCGAAACAAATTTGTGTATTTGCGTTTGATCCTATTGTCTCTCAACTCTACTCATTTATATTGTGCAAAGCATCATACTCATCATCATATCATACTTGCTTGTGTTGAGCATTGATTCATTCATATCATATATTGCTTGTGTTGTGCCTTGCATTTCTTATTGTCATATCTATTATATGCTTGGCTTGATTGTGTGCATTTTATATTGCTTGGATTGCTTGTGTGTGTGTGCCTAACTTATGCTCATCCAACAAGAGCTTCACATAGCACCTCAACCCATTTTAAGGGGAATCAAGGGGAGTTAGTCCAGAGCCTCGCAAGGGAAATTCGGCTACACTTGTTGTATTGTATTAGTTTGTGCATTATTTGCATTAGCTTCCGCATTTAGCGCACTTAGTTTGCATTTAGTTTATTAGATTAGCACTTACACCTATTCACCCCCCCTCTAGGTGTTTTTCACAGCCATGGGACAATCACTCACATAATGAATCGAATTGGAGCAGAGAGAACACACATCCTACTGGGTGAGAGGTGTGAAGGTTGGGACTTGATCTCGTCTTACGAAAAGAACTTGGTCCAACTTTTGGCTCAACAGGTCCACTTTATGTTGGCCCAAAGGCCAATTACTCTAGTTTTGACTATGATTAACTCATGTAATTATAGAACTAATGAGCTTGTGTCTATTTAAGTTTCAGATTTTTATCAAGATTTTAGTCGGTGTTTAGCTTTAATAAAAGATTCAAAGTCAAGTTTTAAAGCCAGCATGTCTTGATTCAAGAGCTCGCGCTTCTAGATCGCATCAAGTACTCAAAGAGGAGTCTAACTCGTTTGAATCAACTTTAAATCAAGTCAAGATAAAAGAGAATATTTTCAAGAGAAGATTTTCAAGAAGACTTGAGTCCTAATTTGTAAGTTTAAAGATTTTTATTTTAGATAAAATATCAAGGATAGAATAGTTGTGGCTTGCTCAAGCTCATTAACCACACACACACACCAAATATTTCATAACTTTCATGTTTCATAATTTTAGTTTCAGTTTTGATTTTGAACTTCAAAGAATACATCTTCTGAGTTTATTGAATAGATTTCATCAAAATAATTTACATGGCTTATATGTGTATTAGATTTCATCTATACACATTGTTGCTTCATATTGTTTAGGAACTTATTTTGATGAGTTTAGTTCATGCATTTTAGTTTTGTATTTATCAAAACTTATTTTGAGTTTGGTGTCAAAATAATAAATTTCATCTTCTTTGTGTATTGAATTCTATCCATACACACTATACTTCAAAAGTGTTTAAATATCGTATTTTTGTATTTGAACAAGTTTAGAAAAAAAATGATTTTTCCATCTCAAAGTTTGTTTTTAAAAAATACGATTTTCGATTTAAGCTTTAAATTCTATGCCTCAAGAATAGTTCAAATTGTTTGTAATATGTGTTGATTTTTGATCATACATATTTGTACTTCGAAGGATTTCAAGGAACCAATTTTTATGAAATTTATGGGATTTATAGAATTTTTATGGGATTTACAAGTCCAAATTTTCTATCTTTAAAAACCCTGTTTGGGCTGCTGGCGGTCGGCCGAACTAGGGCTCGGTCGACCGATGTGCACAAGAGCACGCACAATCACTTGCCTTTGGGGCTGGTCGACTGAGCGGTCGACAGACTGGATCAAACCGACTTTCGGGTTTGGTCAGTCGACCGGGCGGTCGACCGACAAGGCAAGTGGCTTGGGTGCAATCGATCGAGCGGTCGACCGGCAACCCCAATTGTAACACTTGTCTTAAATAATCACATTTTTCCTTAACACTTGAATGCTTTAGGGAGGTGATGTGGAAGTAAGTATTCATGTAAAGAGACTTATACTATAAATTATACTATACATGTTAGTATGTATGTATTAGTATGCATGTATATGAATTAAAATACACACATGCATGTTGACTTTGTTACCATACCCCTACCATACTTGTGGGTACAAGTACCTCATGAAGGGGGGAGGGATGGAACCTTACTTATAGGGTAAGGTATAGGTTTAGGGAGATGGTGTTAGGGGGGCACTTGTCATGATATCCTTGAAGGGAATGGAGTTTAAATAAGAGGGAAATGAAGAGAAAATTTCATTTGGCAAAACCCTCTCTCTCTTCATTCTCCAACTCCAACCCCTCTTCTTTCTTCTCCCTTTTGCAGCCGGCCAAGGCCAACAGCCAGCAGCCATATTTTTCCCTCCATTTTCTCCTCTTACTCATTTACTCTCTCCCTCTTATTCACTCACAAAACTTCCCTTACTTCCTTTATACAAGAAAAGGTTTTCTTTACCTATTTTCCCTCCTTCAAAGACCTAATAGAACAAGGTAAAGTGGTGATCTAACATCACCTTAAAAGGAAATTCTTGAAGACAAGGTTGATCTAGGATAACGAGTTAGGAGGGTGATATTGGTTGAAAGTAAGCAAATCCTTAAGATTTCTACCCCTCTTACACTCTTTTAACTAAGAACTAATTATGATGTTATTGTGGCCTTGTAGACTCCAATATAACGGGAGACCAAGCTTGATAAGGAGATAGTCTCTTCAAGGGTGAGTAGAATATTCGAACCCTAGTAGTATAGTAGGTAGAGTAAAACTTGAAATAAAGTGAGGAATTGTTAAGTTATAAATGGACGTGAAAATGAACGATGATGCTTGTGCATGGTTTATATGTTTATGTGTACATTATGAATAATCCTGTGGTGTTATGTTGTTGTATCCTCATGAATACTTGCATGGGTGCATGATCGCCACGTTATTGTGTATGCATAGTAGTCAAACACATGCCTCTTAAAAAGAAATAGTTTTACAAATGAACATCATACTTGGCTTATTGCATATAATTGGCTACGCACATATTTGGATAATATAATATGTTGGTTATCTTGAAAAGGCTTGCATGTTGTTAATTTAATAAGTGGTTACTTATATATGTTAATGTCTTTCATAATATTGGCATCATGTAAAGTAGGAATCATGTAAATCCTTTATGTTGATATTATCTTATGAATCCTTGCATGTGGTTATTACATGAAGGATATGATTATTGCATGTTTGGATGAAGGGACCGGGTTGAACAGAGGTGACTGAAGGGAGAATATTACGTTAAATAACATATCGGAGGAAGAGACCGGGTTGAACCGGAGGTGATCGAAGGGGAGAATATTACGTTGTATAACGTATTGGAGGAAGGGACCGGGTTGAACCGAGGTGATCGAAGGGGAGATTATATTTTATGTTGAACATGTATGTTATAATATGGTTAAGATAGAAATTGCATGTTAAAACTATATATAAATCTTAAAACTAGACTATGTAATAGTCGACTTATCCAGGCAAATTCAACAGGGTTATTCGACTAGCCTTGGGCTAAGTCGACTATAGATGGGAAAAACGGGTATGCAAGTCTCAGGAAAACACTCTTAGTCGATCATATATAATAGGTTAGTCGACTAGCCTCAGTTACAGGAAATAAACAGAGAGTGAACATCTTCTTTTAACCATGATTAGTCGACTATAGTTGGCCTGTAAGTCGACTAGTGTATAGAGTAGTCGACTACACCAGAAAGGGTAGTCGACTAAAATTAGTTATAAGTAACAAACAGAGAGCACATATCTTTTTGATCCAGACTTAGTCGACTATAGTTGGTTTATAAGTCGACTAGTATCAAGTGTAGTCGACTATACCAGATAGGGTAGTCGACTAGGTAAGTCAAAGGCAGCCCACATAGAGTTAATATCTTTTTGAACAAGACCCCAGTCGATTATAGCTTCAATATAAGTCGACTTAAGGTAGTATTAGTCGACTATAGGTATGGGCAAGTCGACTATCAGGACCTGTTACTGTGTTTGGGTCACGATTTCAGCAAATACCCAAAAATGTGTCAAAATAGTATCAATTACAATTGTTAACCTGATGATGAAATTCCAAATAAACCTACATAATGGACATGCATATAAATACGTTTTACTCACTGAGCTGTTGAGCTCACTCTGTTCTCATTATCACCTTCAAGTTTGGACAAAGGCAAGCGACCTGCTTAATGGCATCACATGCGGGATAGGTGTCAACGGAGACATTTTTACCCTTTTAGTATGTTCTTATGATATGTATATTCTTTTAGAAAACTATGCAAAACTTCTATTTGGATGTTTGCCATAAACTTGTAAATATTGAAATGCTTCGTGCTAGACTCAAATCTTGTATAATATTGTGGAACACTAATGTATTAGATTATATTTTCTAATGAGTTGTCGGATCAATATTTCAGAAATATGCTAAATCATGTTAAGATCATACATGCTATCAAAGTGGATAATGATGTAAAGTATAGAACAGTCTGATGTTAGCCGAATTGAAGTATTGTATCTTGATGGGTCCCACGTTTGGATTAAGGATAATCTGTGATGATCGAAATGAAATGGAAATTATTAACTGGGACCGTTACACCAATGGTCTGAAATATGATCGTTGGCTGGTCGACCGGCCGGTTGACCGACAGGTCAATCTGGCTGTAACGGCTAGTTTTGGACTGCTTATAAAAGGAGACTTTTGGCCAGATTTTGGTAAGATTTTTACAAGTGTTTTTGAGAGCTTCTCTACAGAGTTTCTTACAATTTTTAGAGCTTCATTTTCATATCCAAAGAGAGTTTTTCAAGAGTTTTTATCTTGAATTTTCAAAAGCATTTTCTTGTGGCTTTTCACCACAAGTCTATCTTGTTTTCTCACACAAGCTTCAGATCTCCATTATATATCCTCTAGGGATCCTTGTATGTGAGAGAGTTTGTTTGTGTTCAAGAAGTGATCACAAAGTTTTCATCCTTGTATTTGAGGAGTTGTAGAGGTTGCGGCCTCGACGAGCTTGCGTGTTGCGTGTGTTGTTCTTGCGAGAACAAGTGAGAGACTTGCGAGTCCAAGAGTTCTTGAGAGAGCTCGTTGTAGGTGTTGTGGCACCGAGTGATCTCGTGGGATCGTTATAATGGAAATCCTTCATTGTGGTGAAGGCAGAGATGTAGAGCAAGTTGCTCGAACCTTGAAACAATTCTTCCGTGTTTGCGATTGCTAATCTCTCTCTCACTTGTGTTTATATCTTGCATGCTTATATCGTTTACATCTTTACATGCTTGATATTTACTTGTGCTTAATTGTTATATTTGTTTGGGATTGTTTGATATCTTGCATTCTCTTTTTCCTTGCTTATTCATCACATGCTTGATATTGGTTGTGCTCACACAATTATTAAACCAAGAGAGTTATAGTATCGCCTCAACTCTTAATCTAGAAGAATCTTGAGGAGATAGTCCAGAGCCCTTCACCGGGAATTCGGCTTCATTCTTTGTTTATACTTTGTGTGTTAGTATAATAGTTTAAGTTTGCATAATTAGTTTTTAATTCCGCATTATTTTTCATTAGATTGCTATTCACCCATTCACCCCCCTCTAGGTGACTTACACTTTACTGTGAATCTCTACTAAGTACCTCGACTCGTAAACACTGCTTTTCTTTTGGATGATAGTGGGTGTGACTTTGTTAGAGCAAGAAACTGAAGCATGGTGCATGAAATTTTCACTCAAAGCATCAAAAAGTTCCCATGCTTCTTCCTCATTTTGGGTCATGAATGTACTGCCGCACGAAGTGTCTACCATTTAGCGGTGTGGTTCGGATAAACTGTCATAGAAATACTACACCAATTGTCATTTGAGAACGACATGGTGGGGGCACTTTCGCAAGAGGTGCTTAAGTCTCTCTCAGATCTCATGAAATAAGTTACCAAGATTTTGGGAAAAACTAGTGGTTGCTCTACGCATTTGGTTCGTTCGACCTATTGGGAAGTACTTCTTGAGGAATTCATTCTGTATTTCATCCCAAAATTGGATGGTTAAACTTAATATTTCTAGCCAATGTTTGGCTTTGTCCTTCAGGGAAAAACAGAAGAGAGTAAGACTAAGTGCATCGTCAGAAAAGTTTTGGATTTTGACAGTGGAACACACTTCTAGAAACTCGTCTAAATGCTTGTAAGGGTCCTTATTGTTAAGTCTATAAAAGATGATAAGAGCTGGATCACACTAGACTTGATCTTGTAGTGGTTCACACCCGTATTAGGGATATGAATGCATGAGGCTGAGGTGCATGTGAAAGGAGTGAAGTACTCCTTCATTGGCTTGGCTATAGAAAGGTCTTCAACCATTATGATGGGTGGTGTCCTAGTCCTAAAAATTCTCTCAAGTTCTAGATTGAAGGGACTCAAATCAGGATTTTGAGATCTCTGATCTAGCAAACACCAAGTTGATTTTAATTTTTTTTTTTAAATTTTTGTGTTAGACTTAACTAAGCAATTAAGTGATTAAACATACAAACCTAGACTCTAGAGCTACCTAGGACTCTAACTTCTCTTAAGATACATTTCGATTTTTGAGTCTGTTGAATACGCAATCAATACTTCACCTTAGCTAGGTAAGTGGAAGGGTTATGGGAGGCTCCCCTTACTTTTGATAGGGTCCTAATTAAGTAACCACGTCTCTTAAAGGCGCTGCCGCTAAGCCAATTTTTTTAGATACCAAGCTGAAAGGAATATTTATGAACTCAATTTACTCTTAGACTTCCTTGTACTTAGACAGCATAATTGTTTGTCCTTAAAGCTAACGTCTAATGAATTTTAATTAGAGGCTTGAATTAATGCAAACGAAGTTGGTGGTTTGTAGACCAAGGAAGGGTGATGAAATCCCCACCTTATGTTGTTTAGGGTATGCCTTTAAAATATTTTAAAATATGCAACAAATCTTATGCAACTAGTCAATTTGTGTCTCCTTAACATGAACCGTGCAATTTTATTTGGCGACGGTAGCAGTCCTGCAATAAAATTATTTTTATTCAAGCCAACCTGCAGAAAATAGTACAGTATAAAATTTCCTAAATATAAACTAAAGGATGCACACCCTAAGACAATTAGTCTCTACTTTTGAAATGCCATTTTTCAGGGGTAAGTTGTGGTAATTTTAATTAATGATCAAAAAAAAATAACAAAAAAAAGGAAAGATCTAATCAGATTTGCAAAAATCAAAAACTCTAATTATACCCCCAAGTGAGTCCTTTTGTTCCTCTAGTAGCGCTCCTTTACTCCTATTGTACCTAAAAGAAAAGAAAAGAAAAGAAAAGAATTTAGTTTCTAATAGATTCAACTACGTTTAATAAAGGGGAAAAAAGCAGCAATTCTCTAAAGCAACGACGTCAAAATTTGATTGCTTTAAAAAAGTTGTCATTAACTCTGCAAAATAATGCAAATCTAAAGCAGTTGTCAGTGAATATGAGCTACTAAACACAAGTAAAATAGTAAGATCAAGTCGAATCTACAGAGAGATTTGTGTTGAATTTCTAATCGAAGATTGTTGAAGAAAATAGTTGATATTTTTTATTTTTTTCTAAATTATCAATTAATTAACTAAAGCAAATATCAAGTACTTGGAAATATCAGTTTCAAATGATTCTTTAGTACTTAATCCACTTATATCTATTCATAGAGTCACGTAGGGTTATCTTACTCACCTAAAGCATAACCTATCTACTCGTCATGCTAGAAGTACCAATAGACATAAATTATCTAGATGATAATGACAAAAAATCATTTAATGCATGAATAAAATATCCTACGTATAAGCTATCTCGGATCAAGTCCTAAACATAATTTATCTCAATTTCAATTATTCTGACATTTAAATAATAAATTGTAACCCCAATCATCTAAAAATCAATTAATAATTATAACCATAGAGTTTAAGCTTCATAACCCAAGAATAATTTTTTTACTCCCACATAACTCTTGCAATATTATAATTAATCGATAATTTCATTACAAAAAAATAAATAATATTCAATACAAACTTGCAACTAAAGAGAGAGAGATTGAATAAAGAGAGCGAATAAAGAAAGAAAGTAAGAAAGCTTAGCCGCTCTCCTTCTTCTCTGAACTCTGACTCGCGAGTTTTGCTTTTGCTGGTTCCTGAATGATGCCAAGTTTCCTCTGTTTTCTTATCTCCCCCTCTCAAGCTTCTCTTCTGTCTCTTTTATAGATGTAGTTAAGTTTCTTGCTATCTCCAACAATTTTATCCGTATATTAGAGATTGTTGAATTGACTAAATTTAAGTGAGATTTGTTGCTATCTCATCTCTTTGAATCTCACCAATTTTTCTGGTAAAATCCTTCATTTTCAGTTATTTGAGTTCGACCACATCTCTGCTGGTTTGTTTGCGGTGGAGATTTGAATTTCTATTTTGATTTGTTACTTAACATTGAGATTTCTTTTGCTTACTGATTAGGGATTTGGATTTCTGTTTTGATTGAGATCTTGTTGGGTGCTCGATTGAACTTGTTGTTGTTTTTAGTTGTTGAGTGTCCACCAAGTGTTCGTTGATTTATCCTAATGAGATTTCAGTTTTGACTTGAGCTCTGTCCTTTGTCCCTCTCGGCTTTACCATGGGCTGTTGTCCCTCTAGTGCTCACCACTTGCTTGTTGAATTTCTTCAGAGAACTCGACTGGCTCCTAGCTTGATATTTTGTTTGTGCCTTTGAAAATCCTGCAGATCATAAAATTTAATATATCATTATTTTTTTACACAATTTATATCATAAAATCACTCAATAATAAGAATATTAATATAATAGAAAATATTAGGTTCATCAATACTGCAGAGGGAGGGGAACAATAATATGACTTTGTATGTCAGAGATTTGCATGAGGCCCACATTGTCTGCCTTGCGACCTAGAAAAGGTTCAAACAAGTTATGATAAAGCCTAATTACTGAAGACATTGTATGAGCTGAGACTTGTTTCACTCGGTGGGTTTACGTTCAACTTTATATTTTTATATTTGCTTCATTTTTTTTTTCACAACTTTCGGAAGGGAGATTATTCTCTAATCATACATGACCCTTCAATTTTCCTGCACGAGAGACTATATCTGATCATACTGAACCTCTTTTTTTGTCATAGATGACCTTCAACTTCTGAATGCGAGACTCTTTTTTCATGGTACACGAACTTTTTGTTGCGCGCAAGGCAACAACCAGCGAGGAACCCAATAGATGTAGCAGAGAAGTACCCCAAGGATAATAAGAATAAGAAACAAGAGAGAAAGCAAACACATATTTAACGAGGTTCGACAATTTGCCAATGTCCTCGGGCAAGGGAGAGAGAGATTTTATTGATTCAACAACCAATACAATTTGTACCTTGCATACAATTCAAGAGGGCTCTGCCCCTTTATTTATAGCCAAAGAGACCCATAAATTTAGAAAACTCCATTGGATTCGACTCCAATTCAGAAACAAAGTCCGAATCCTGAAAGGAGAGACAGATCCGCGCCCAGATACGCCTGTCAGTCGACCGGGCGGTCGACCGACCTAAGCACCCAGTCGACCGGTCGGTCGACCTTGTTCAACCAAGAGTTCTTCATGTCAGTTGGTCGACCGAGCGATCGACCGTTCTCCTGCTACGGTCGACCGGCGTCGACCGAGCTACTATGTGCACATTTGTGCACACTGGTCGACCGGCCCTGCTTTGTGCACACCGTCGACTGGGCGGTCGACCGGCCCTGCGCTGGTCTGATATAAGCTCCGTTCTCACGCTGTTCTCGCTCCTTTTGGCTTCTGATCTCTGCACTATGTTTCCTGATGAGTTTTAAAAAACTCTCCATCATAACATTTCATCTCCTCTCTCCGTACAATTTTCCATCTCAGTGAAGATTTCTCAAATCTGAGCCAAAATTATTATAGTACCTATCGACTCGAAAGTGGCTACATCAGTGTGGCTGTCTACGTACCTTCCCAAGGATCAAGCCATCTGTACTTCATTCAAAAGAGCTCCACTGAGCTCAAACAACTCTTTACAATGTGTAAACTTCACTCCTGACACCACCTTAGTAAGTATTCTGTGGAATTCTCCTTTGTGTGAATATTTAATAACTCAATATCACCTTCATCAAAAATCTACCAAACAAAGTGGAACCTGACATCTATGTGCTTCATCATAGCATGATACACCTGTTCTCTTCGCCAAATAGATCACACTCATGCTATCACAATTAATCTTCAACAGATCCTGTTCAATCCCACGTTATCTGAAGCCATATTTCTCCTTCATAGCCTCTGTAATGGCCATGTACTTGGCCTCTGCAGTAGATAATACAACGGTACATTATAAAATAAAGTGCCAAATCACCGGTGCCTGGGACAATGTAAACACAAACTCCATTGTAGACCGGTGTTTATCAAGGTCTCCTGCATAGTCAGAGTCAGCATATCTGATGCACTTCTGCTTACCTGTGGAATCCCTCTCGAATACAAATCCAACATTTATGGTACTCTTATGTACTGTAGAAACCCACTTTACTGCCTCCCAGTGACCCTTTTCAGGATCATGCATGTATCTACAAATTATTGAGACAGCTTGTGACAAGTCTGATCTTGTACACACCATTGCATACATCAAACTACCAATTGCGCTGACATACGACACACGAGTCATGTACTCACATTTTCAACAGTAGTTGGAGACATAGTGGATTTTAACTTAAAATAAGGAGCCAGTGGTGTGCTTACAGATTTCGTATCACCGTCAATATTGAACCTCTGAAGTACCTTTTGCAAATACTCCTTTTGTGTCAAGCTCACCTTGCTACTCCTTCGTCTCGCTCAATCTCCATGCCTAGCACCTCTTCGCTTCACCAGATCCTTCATCTCGAACTCGAAAGACAAGTATTTCTTCAATTTATCAATTACGGATCTTCTTTTAGAAGCGATAAGCATATCATCTACATATAATAGTAAATAGATGTACTCTCCTCCAGGTAGCTTGTTGTAATACACACATTGGTCATAATGGTTGCGTGTGTACCTTTTTCCTCTGATGAAGTGTCGAAATGTTTGTACCACTGTCTGGAGATTGTTTCAATCATACAATAATTTTTCAGCTTCCATACCATTTTCTCCTTGCCTGCAGTTTTGAACCCCATCGGCTGAGTCATATAAATCTCCTCATCAAGATCGTCATGGAGAAATACGGTCTTCACATCGAGCTGGTCAAGTCCAACTCTACTGTGTTACCAGCGCCAGCAAAATTCGAATTGACGAGTGCTTTATAACAGGGGAAATAACTCATTGTAATCAATGCCTTCTCGTTGTGCGTAGACTTTCGCCACCAACATGGCTTTGTAGCGTACAATATCTTCCTTGAGAAATCCTTGTTTCTTTGTATATACCCACTTACAACTAATTGCCTTCTTTCCTTTGGGCAACTCTATCAGTTCCCAAGAATCGTTCTTATGTAGAGAACTCATCTCTTCTTTCATGGTATCCTTCCACATCTTCGTCTCTAAACTGATTTCAGCTTCCCTGTATGTTGACGGGATTGCCTCTTCGACGACAAAGAGAGCATAGGCCACAATCATATCTGTAGTGAGCCAACTAGATTTGCGTGAATTTCTTCTGGGTCTTTCAACTATAACAGATTCATGGACATCACCCATAATCTGTCCTTGATCCCTATCATCATCAGCATACTGCTGGCTACTTGATCACTAACGTGTGTCACCATGGTATGATCTCCAAAGATACTGACCTTTCTAGAGATGGTGAAGTAGCATCACTCTCCACCTGCTGCGATACCTCTTTGGTCCTTTCAATCTCTACCGTTAAGAGATTGTAGACTTCGACATTGAAGTATCATCGAATGTAACATATCCGCTGAGAACAAATTTTCTGTTCTTAGGATCCGAAATCTTATAGCCTTTTATTCTTCTCTTGAATCTTACGAACACTGTTTTTGTCGTTCTTGGGTCTAACTTGTCTTCTTTAACATGATAGTAGGCCGGACAATCAAATATTGTTAGCGAATCATAATCCTGAACAGCTTTTTCAGACCAAACCTCTAGAGGAGTTTTACCTCCTATTGCAAACGAAAGCAACCTGTTCACGAGATAGCAAGCATATGCCAAAGCCTCAACCCAAGAGTTCTTTGGTAATCCGACATTGGATAACATACAATGAACCTTCTCTAGCAAAGTCCTGTTCATCCTTTCTGCTATCCTGTTTTTTTGTGTGCCTGTCTATGCCCTCATTACGACAGTTTTAGGAAAGGATCAGACTTATACTCACCTTCATTATCTGTCCGGAGGTCTTTGATCTTCCTTCCCGTGCTTTTCTCCAAATTCTTCTTCTACTCCATAAATAATTTAGGACTTCCCCTATGTGCTTCATGGTATATACCCAACATCGCCTAGAATAGTCATCAATGAAAGTCACAAAGTAGTGGTTACCTCCAATAGATGCAGTCTTGGTAGGTCCCCAAATGCGGTATGAACATATCCAGAATCCCTTTGTTGCGTGAGCCGCTGTGCCGAATTTCACCTTGGTCTTCCTTCCGATGACACAATGTTCACAGAAATCCAGTTTGTAAGTTCTGGCACCTTTCAATAGTCCTTGCTTTGTAAGAGCTTGCAAAGATTTTTCACCTGTGTGTCTGAGCCTCATATACTATAATAGCCTGGTTGAGTCATCATCTATATCAGTAGAGGTCACCACCTGTCCTGTAACAGTACTACCCTTCAAGTAGTAGAGATTATTCCGGTGGACGCCCTTCAGAACCACCATTGAGCCTTTAGTCATCCTGAGAATTCCATCCTTTATTGATACCTCAAGACCCAATGTTTTCAAAGCACTAACAAAGATAAGATTTCTCCTAAGTTGAGGTACATACCTTACTTCCTTCAATTCTCGTATCATCCCATCAAACATCTTGATTTGGACTGTTCCTATACCTTCCATGTTTCATGGGCGATCATCACCCATGATAACTGAACATCCGTCTAGCTTCTCGAAGCTAGAAAACCAATTCCTTTTTGGCACACATGGTAAGTAGATTCAGTATCTAACAATGTAAGATCACCTAGAGGGGGGTGAAAGGTGATGGCTAATCTAATGGTCACTTATGAACAAATAATGCGGAATTAAAACTAAGTTGACCAAATTAAACTTCTTTTAATTGAACACTTATGTATAACACAAGAGTGTTGCCGAATTCCCCTTGCGAGGCTCTGGACAAACTCCTCTAGATTCCCCTTGAATGGGTTGAGGTGCCGCGTTGGCTCTCTTGGTTGAATACTAGTGTTAATAACAATCCCAAGCAAGTATAGTAATTATGAGCACAAAGGTATATCATGCATATAAGAGATAAAAACTATAAAGTAATGCAAGATATAAGAGAGACAAAAAGAGTAAGAGAGCAAGAGTGAGCAATCGCAAACACAAAGGGTTTGTTTCGAGGTTCGAGCACACTTGCTCTACATCCCCGCCTTCGACACACGAAGGATTTCCACTATGCACGATCCAACCGGATCTCTCCTTGGTGCCGCAACACCTACAAGCCCTCGGACTCCCAAAGTCCCTACACACACCACAAGCCCACCGGCTCGATGCCGCACCTCGTACAACAGTCCACCCGAACTCAAACACCGCGAGCACACTTGCCCTCAAAACCGCGAGCACACTTGCCCGCTTCCTCAAATACAAAGAAAGATCTTGGTGATCTAAACACTTGATCACCTAACAAAACTCTCACTACAACACTCCTATAGGATAGATATTACTATGGATGCTCAAGTGTAGTGTGAGAAATCAAGGAAAGAACTTTGATGGAAAACTCAAGAAATCACAATAAACACTCTCTTGATAAAATCCCTTTTGATAGGAAATATTGGCACTCTATTTTGTGGAGAAAACTCTGCTAAAAGAATGGAAATAACTGGACAAAAGCTCTCCTAAAATCTTAGCCTCAAACAATGACAAAAACCCCATTTATAGGCTGCCAGAAAATTAGCCGTTGGAATCTGTCAGTACTGCCGGTCGACCGGTCCGGTCGACCGCCAACGGTCAAGAATCCGACCGTTGGAGCCTCCGGTCGACCGGCCCGGTCGACCGCGCACCTGGAGCAGAGATTACTTCTCTGTCGGTCGACCGGTGCGGTCGACCGGAATTTCCAGAGAGCAGACTCTCTGAAGCGGTCGACCGGAACGGTCGACCGTTCTCCAGTGCACACAGGCGTGCACGTCTGTGCACATCCGTCGACCGTGGGTCGACCGGCCCTTGGTGCGGTCGACCGCCGCGGTCGACCGGACCAGCCTGTCAGGCCAGTTCTGGTCTGGAAAACTGGTATAAAAATCTTTTTATAAAATCCCCAAAAATACATATAAATTCTACAAAAAATAGTTTTATGATATAGAAACATGCTTGCACAAAATCAAGGCATGTTATTAAAGATTTGACTATTTTTGTAACTTGAAAATATTGGCTTATAATAAAAACTATTTTTCTAAAACAACATGTTTTTTCCAAATTTTCATCAAAAATAAGATATACTTTAAAGCATAGTGTGTATGGATATGATCTACTACACAATCAAGATGAAATATCTAGTTTTTGACATAAAGCACTAAACTTGTTTTTGAAATATCAACATGTTTTTCCAAATTTTCATCAAATACAAAAACAAGATATACTTTAAAGCATAGTGTGTATGGATATGATCCACTACACAATCAAGATGAAATATCTAGTTTTTGACATAAAGCACTAAACTTGGTTTTGAAAGATATGTATATAGGTACATCAAAAACCAAGACATGTATTTTGTCCAATGAAAAATCTTTTTCTCAAATAAAAATTCTTTTCTAAACATGAAAATCTTTTTATGAAAGCAATTCTATCAAGAGTGTGTACGTAAGATATACTTGAGCAATCCACCAATCTATTCTATCCTTTACATTTTTATCTAAAACAAATAAAATCTTATACCTAGACACAAGTCTTCAACTTCTTGAAGTCTTTCCTTGAAGGCTTCTCATCTTCTTGACTTGGTCCAAGCTTGATCCAAAGCTCCTCCTTGATCACCCCGTGCTAGCTCCAAATCTTGACATTTAATCCTTTGTTGAGCTTTGCACCTACTAAGATCTTGATAAAGAATCTGTCACTAATTAAACAAGATCATTAGCAAATATAACTACATGAGTTGATCATCATCAAAACTAGAGTGATAGGCCTTTGGGCCAACAATCTCCCCCTTTTTGATGATGACAAAACTCATGAAGTTATATATGCATGGATTAAAGTAAAGCTTCAAAAGAAGCTCCCCCTTAACTCATGCATCACTAGAAATAAATAGATATGACATTAAAGCACATAAATATGTATGCAAATGAATGCATAAATCTTTTTCTCAAGCTTTTATCTTATTATATTATTGCTATGCATGAGTAAAAGCACAAGTATAAAAACTCAAAATCTCAAAATCTTTCTCCCCCTTAAGTAAGGAACAAATACTTCTCCCCCTTAAGGAATCATGCATATAACTCAAATACTTCTCCCCCTTTTTGTCAATCATCAACAAGGGTTCAAAGTTCAAATCATCAAACAAATTTTCTCCCCTTTTTGTCAAAAATAAGAAATCAAGGAGGGTAAAATCAAATCAATCAATAAGATTTATATGCGATATACATTCATAAAGAGGAAGACGCTAAGTTAACTTCCCTACACATATGCATTACATGAAGAAGGGATGACAAGCCTTAACTCACATAACACATATTATGTAATGCATAAGAGGAGATGTGAAGCTCCCCCTACACACGTATATCATATAAAGAAGAGTTGTCAAGCTCCTCAATTTATAATATACTCAACATAAATCCATATGTAAGAGAGATGTTAAGCTCTCCTTGCATATAGGAAATACAAATCAAAATTTTGAATATTTCTTTATCAAGACAAATTTTGAACTGTCTTAATAAAACACATTTTGAGATATCAAAATATATTTTTTATTTATTTTGATATCAATAAAAAAAAATTTATTTTTCATCATAAACTTTGTGCTTTTAAAAATGTGAGCCATTTGTGAGTTAAGCACATGGAAATCATATATATGTATGAGAAATGAGTATACCAATTGAAATTGATACATATATATATATAAGAAAACAAATATGAGTATATACAAAATAAGTTCATATTGATACCAATTGAAACGATTCAATGATACCAATTGACATAACAATAAAATCAAGTGTATATCTCATAACCTACCACATTCATATGCACAAGGTAAAGATTTTTCAATGAAGCATACAAGGCATAATCGCCCATCCATCCTCCCATTGATGGTAGGGGTTTTCAAAAATAGATTTGAAAATAGGCTTTTTGAAAAACTCTACCAAATGAAGAATTTGCACTAGAAAAATATTTTTCATGAAACACAAGTAAATCACATGGCACTAAAAACCACTCTAATATCCATGAAATCCATAAAATTTTCAAAAAGAAGTGAGTGTGCTAGTGTTATGTGCAACATGGTATCATGAAAAATAGTAATAAAACTCAATATTCCTTAAATTTTGAATCATGAAATCCATCACAAAATTTTATTGAAAATTACAAAATTTTTATTAAAAACAAAAATTTATATTTCAAGATATATGTATGTTTTGACAAGACATTAAGTATACATACATATCCTTAAAACACAATTGAGTCTATATATATTTGCATGAAAGGCAAATGACTCAAGAGGTATCCATGTATATCTTAATGTTTTTGCAAGACAAACATATACATGAAATGAAAGCTCATGATCATAGCATAAATCCAAAATGGGAATACAAGTTAAAATGTAATAATCATCAAAACTTAGGCTATACTAGCACACCTAATGGCACAAATAAGCATTCAAACCCATCATATATAGATTTATTTGTGATTCATAATGTGTACAAGTATAAATCTAAGTGTTGACAAATACTAACATTTAAACTAATATTCAAATCATGAAGCATCAAATAAATTTTGAGAATACAAAGGAATTTATCCATATGATTAAAAAATAGGATCATGTGAATCAATTTGAAGAATAGATAACTAGTTTAAATGGATTTTTGACAAACTAGTTAAAGATCCTTCAAAAATCAAAGTCAAATGTTTTCCATGAATAATACTAAATACATAAAAGTTCAAGCACTCATATTCCATAAAGCTCAATATTATCTATTTTCTTAAAAGATGAGTGATCAAAAGTTATGTAAATGGTATCTTCATGAAAATCGTCAATGAAGCTCAAATCAAATATGACTAAACTTTTATTGAACAACACATAAAATTTATTTTTATCAAAACAAATCAACTCAAAATCATTTTTCATAAGAATTACAATCTTCATGGTATATGTATGAATTATACAAATCTAACAATACGCATACATATCCCAAATATAAAAGAGTCTATTAAATGTATTTGCATGAAAGCAAGAGACTCACGGGTATACATGTATATTATTAGATTTGAATTCGACACGCATATACATGAAGTAAATCACTAAAAAGGCAAAACATGTATAAAAGAGAATCATCAAACTAGATTATACATATGCATAAAGTGGATACAAATGAGCATGAAGTTCAACTATATATGAATCAATTGTAATTCACTATTTGTATATGTATACATGCAAGTTTGACAAAATCTACATTAAAGCATGTAAATACCACATGAAGCACATAAATCTAAAAACATGAACATGCTATGAATGATATTAAGAAATAAAAGCATGTACATAAATAAAATAGAGTTTAGAATTTTTACCAACTCCGAAGCTCCATAGCATGGTGGTCTTTCCCACAAAATTTCCTTGATAGCAATGCATCCAAAAGTTTGTCCATCATCGTCCATTGCATCCGCTATCAAGGCACCAATCCTCTCACGTTTTGTGAGAGCCCTCACCTACATCAAAATCAAAGGGTGGGGGTTTTGGTACCCATACTTTCTTGGGTCCTTTGAGGTTTTTATTGTAAGGATCCCAAAATCTTTTATCTTAGCAAAATATAAATGAGGTTTCTTATCAAAACATGCTAAATGGCCTTTGCGGCCACAATGTGTACATACGTACACCTTAGTATGCTTATGTGTAGGATTGTGATCATGGTGCAACATAAGCATGATGATGAGAGTGATGTGCATGAACATGAGGAGTTGTTTCTTTGAAAACATTGACTCCAACTTAGTATGATTAAATGCACAAGAGTTCAAAGTTGAACTCAAATTATCCATTTTATTTTTCAAAACATTTATCTCATTTGTGGTGGCATGTAAAGCATGATGAGATATAGATCAATTTTCTTTTTCTTTTGTGAAACAAAATCTTTTTCTTTTTCAACAAATTTTCTTTTCAATAATATTTTCTTGAAAACATCTTCCTTTGTTTTTTTCCACCAATCAATCTTATTTTCAAAATAGTGTTCCTTCACATAAATCATTCAATTTAGACATTAAAGAAATATTCTCATTTTTTAAATCTTCATTTTCTTTTTCTAAACATGCAAGTTTATTTCTAAAAGAATCATTTTCTACATGCATGCAATCCAATTTCTTTTTCCAACATTATCTTTTTTTTTCTAAGCATGCAATGTTATCTCTAAATGAGTCATGTTCTTTATGCATGCAAGCAATGTTCTTTTTCAATTTTTATTTTCTTTTCTAATCATGTCATATTTCTCGAGCAATAGATGACAAAAAGTAGATAGCTCATCATATGACATGTCCATCATCGGATTCAGAATTTACCTCAAGGGGGTCATCCCCTTGGACCATGTAGCATACGTTGGAGGTGTCGCTTCCAACGTCCGAATCGCTCCCCGCATAGTATTGTTCATTTTCACCAAGGGAGATGAGGGTGTTCCATACACACAAAGCCGAATCAAAGTTAG